>VZTT01037886.1:104888-124837 GCA_013400855.1 Buphagus erythrorhynchus | reverse complement strand
GACAATGCATTACATTTCAGAAGGTTTAAGCAAGAAAATGGGTAACAAACTAGTAATTCTTACCCTGACAGAACAGGTGGGGAGGCTCCAAACTCCCCCTAAATGCTGGCACCCACAGCCTACAGCTCCCAGGTGTGGCCATGCTGCATCCTTGCTCCTGAAACTGGGTCACTGTTCCACAAATACTCAAGGCCAGACAGAGAACCTCCTTGGTAGCCCAAAACTAAGTTCTCTTATGGAAAAACATTCTTTAGAACCATTAGAAGTACTCTCAGTTCCATTTGAGTTCCAGTTGCATTTCAAAATCTTCCTGATTAAACACACCCAGAGAATGGGAAGATATTCCTCTTTCCAACCAAGTCTTAGTCTTGCAAAGTCAGACCAGAAAAAAGAAGCCTGCTTTGACCTGGTTGCCAGTCCCCCTCCTCCCTCCCAACCTTTTCTTTTCTGTGGTTGCTCTCATGACAAAATAGTCCCAAAATGTCCACTTTCATTTAGAAAGAAGTCTCCAGTCCCTTTGATCATGAAGCAAACCTTTGAAATGTGAAATGAGTTTAAAGCAACATGTCAATGTGTGCTCAAGTCTTTAGGCACCTGTAATAACAGTAGCTGCACGTGTGAGTCAGCAGAGTGCAAATTCTAAAGTCAAGTTAAATAGAGGACACATGGTCCAGTGATTAGATGATTATTTTGGCATTTGTGATGTTCAGGTTTAGTTTTCTGCTGAACCACACAAAGAATGAGAATTTGGACAAGTCGTTTGGCAGAAGGTTTAAACCACACATTCTTCCCAAAAGGGACCTGGAGGTTGGCTGTGCCAGAATGGCAGGGCTCTGCCTCCTGCTCTCCCTTGTCATCCATGATTGGATTTGCATGGAATCCCAGCTTTTGGCCACAAGATTGGAAATCCATTCAAAATATTTGCAAAGTAGCAGACTCTACTCTTTGAACAGACATGGGTCTCAGAGTTCATTAATTCCACAAATCACGAGAGGATGCAGCATTGCATTTCTAATGAAAATATACAGCAAATGAAAAGCAGGACAGCAACAGAGCTGAGCAGTGAAAGGAAAACACACTCCTCCTGTAACTACAGCCCTGTGACGTGGGCTCTGTCCTGTATGACATCTTAGAAAAGGAATTTCATGGTGTTTAAACATTTCATTTTCTGACAGCAGATGAAATAGTAAGATAATGGAGTAACTACTGCCAAAAACTAGTGGTGAAATGCCTGTCCCTGCTAAAAACCACAGAAGATGATAGAGAAGGGTGTTTATATATATATAGAAAATTAATACAGTTGTATGTATCATTTACCAATGAAGTGAGAGTGTATCCAGACCAGCAACCCCACAGAAACAAACACAGCAGAATTTACTATTTTCTCTCACCACAGTTATGACAGATTCAGAGCACCAATGATATTTTGACAGATTGCTCACTGAAATAGCTCTAGCTGCAATTTATACTTTTTATTTTATCAAAACCGTTGCCATGTTAAAGCCCAGCAAACCCACAGCTTTATGAATGCACACCAGACTGTGGACTTCAAGAAGACTTTGAGGAGGAAAAGTCTGCAGTCTAGGTATGCTATTGAGAAATGTGGCCCTAACAATATTAATTCTGGCCAAACAGAGTCATATCTATCTATGTGGAGCATACATAATATAAAAATATATAAAATGGTACCTCTAAAAACCACCACAGGGACCATATCTGGAAGAGAATAAAAATGGCATACAAGAATAAAATATTCTCTCCCATTCTTCATCCCTTTGGTGCAAGAAAGAAGGGAATTTTTCCCTTCAAGCCAGCCTTTCTTAGACAGTGAGGCCATCCTATTTTCTGCCAAGCTTCAGGTAGCTTTACAAGGATAAGGTCATATCTTTTAAGATGTACCATTAGCTTCCTTACTGCTGGAGAAAATTAAAAAGGAAAATTGCCTGTCTCACCCAGAGAGCTAAGCTGATGATGAAGGCTGAAGTCTGCTCAGATTTTCATTCCTGGGCTTAGACTTTAAGGTTACCTTATTTATTTATTTTCATGCACTTTGAGTGCTGTTTAAAATACAAAACCTGCCAACTATTTTCTTTCTTGCAAAGATGATAAATTGGGCTAGTTTTCCAATGCACTGCATATACACAACCCCAACTTTTAGGTGATCTGGAAGGGTCTCAGGTAATTTTATCTTTTTGATGGCATGTAATCTTCAGTGCTGAAATGAGACACATTTTGTCTCTGTTTTTCCCTCACCATCTAACTCATGGCTGGCTGATGATGCCGGGATTGATGTGCCTAGGAAGAGATACCTGCTATTTTTATTGCTTATATGTTATCTTTTAGTTTTACTATTATTTTTCTGCACACTGTTTGGAGAGCAGTAGACCTATCCCACTGCATCTCTTTCTGTGTCAGATTACTCATCCAAGCAATGACCTTACTTTTCTGGATGCCTAAAGATGTGTTTGTTAAAGCAGACAATTGGACACACTGAGACAGCCTGCCAGGCATGGTAACTTTGTCCATATAAAAGGTGATGGCTATAGATTCTGATGGATTCTGAATATCCTTTTTCTGGGACAGCTGATACCTGCCTCCTTCAGCATAGCTCCTATCTTACTGATATGTCTCAGGGAAACTTTTTAAGTCTTCAAGATATACAGAAAAGGAATATATTAAAGTAACAATGATAGATGATATTGAAATATCACATAGTGTCAAAATTAAGCATCCTGTTCCTCCCAATTCTTACCTTGACAGGTGAGGGCCAGCACAGAAAAATAGTCTTTCTTCTTCAAGACATCACACAAAGCCCTTTGACTGCAACAAGATTTTCTCTCTAGGCACTGGCTGGCCCTTTCTTCCCTCTCTGTGGGATGGAAGAACATCCAGCACATCACCACATTTAAAACAGTGATGGTAATGCCTCAGCTGATGCCTCAGAGAGCCAGCAGTCATCAGATTGCATGGTTCAAGTTGGCAAACACACTACAAAATAATTGCATGGAGAAACAAAGATCATTTCCTTGACCTCAGACACCCATTATTGCTGCCTTCCCTACTGCACTGCCTTCGAGCTCCCTGGCCTCGCCCAGCACTCTGCTCTCATCACTTTGCAATCCCTCTTCAAGGCACTGCCACTGCACCCTGGAGCACACCCAGGGCTGATCCCACTCCCCCAGACCTGCTGCTCTTTGTCATCACAGAAAGGAGCCACATTTTAACTTTGGGCCTGACTTACCACAGCAACAGCCATCCTCCAGCTCTTATCTCAGAACTTCAGTACATGTCTGAGCAAAGGCACTCAGTGAATGATAATTTCAGGATTACCAAAGCAAGGACAGAAGAAGCTTGTATTATCTTTCCCTGTGACCAAGTGAAGTGTCATTACCTTATACATACAAAGGTCCTTGGTGGCCAAATCATCCTCCAGGAAAGCACTTACAGGAATAAACCCCATCCTGTGGCCAGTCTGACACATATAGAGACACTCTGCAAGACTTTAATAAAGTGACAACTCGATGCAAAACCTCAAGCTCCAAAAAGAAAAGCAGAAATCGAGGTATATGCAGCAAACTGTGCACTTGAAACCAAGAAGATGCCAGGAAGTAAATGCTTTACATATTTAGGCTATTTCCTCTCCTCCTCCTACCATTCAATGCATCTTTTTTACAAACAGTTATGGACCAAAAAATGCATTTTTCTTTAGATCGTTGCATGTACATAGGTTTAATTTACAGACCAAAACAATCAACAATATGGAAGCAGTATTTACCAACAAATGCAGGTTTTATTCATATATGCAGAATACTGCTATGCATAAAACATGATGTGAAACATAGCTTTATGTATTTTTACTAGGCAAACTTAAACTTTGATTTACGTCCATTTCACTAAAACTTTATTGCTTCCTCGTCAGATAGGACAGAATCCTTTCTGTATCTTAGATGGTAAATATAGTTAATGTGCTGAGGCTGCAATGGATCAGCAGTGAAGCTGTTTAATAGTGACATAAATTATTTCAGTGACTTTTCCTGCAAGTGAGAGATGACTCCATGTGCTATAAACTAATACCAAAGGAATGATGCTCTTTCATGCTAGCAAAGTGCCTTGGCTATATTGTTTTTGTATCCTGTTGGGGATGCTACAAATGCAGCATGTATTACAACTATATGCACCTAGGCCATTTTTCTTTGCTATTTTTAATGCTCTCATGCACCGAAAATTGAGCTTCAGTGTCTGAATGAAGGCAAAGCCAATTACTTTCTTGGAAACCTCTCTTTAAAGTCTGCAAATCCCAACAGATTTTTAAAAACCTTTCCATTAGCTTAAAAATATATTCTAAAATAATGATGCCTGTAGAAACTAAGAAGCATGACTGGAGCTGGATGGCTGTGGAGAGCCACGTGCACATCCTGCCCTTCCCCACACTGCAGGGGCTGCTCAGCAATGCTCCATCTCCATTAGCCTGTCCCTGTCTCCAGAGACCATGCTATCCTTCCCAGAGCATTCTGTTCAACCTGCAGTTCAAGTGCACTTCTGCTAGGAAAACAGTTTCTGTTTGTCCTCTAATTGGTCACTTATAAAAGGTCTTTCATGTGCATTGTGGTTCCTCAACAGAAATCATGATACCGGGAGCGGAGCAGGTGCTCCTTACAGTGCCATGGAAAATGTGTCATCGAACAGCTGATGCAGAAAGGAACAGTTTTCACCTATTCAGTGCAGTGCTATTGTCTGTTCACTTTTGTCCTTGCCTCCACGGGAATTCTCCTCCTTTTGTCCATTTTCTTACAAACTTAATTGTAGTTTCACTCTTTCTGTGCCTCCCACCAAGGCAACTTTAGCAGTCCCACAGAACCTCCCCTTGCTGTTAGGTTTTATCTCTCTACTGAAGGGATCTCAAGCAGAACATCAGGACCTCCTTTCCTACTTTTCCTCCCTTCCCCAAGCACTCTTCCAACTGTGTTTCTCCCTTCTCTCCATGTCTTTGCATGAACTTGAACTGAGTTCCTTCTTTTACACTGTCCTTTATTTCTTTGCAAACCAGCACTAAAATATTTTTCTCTATACCTGCAAATGCCTCCCAATGCCTCAAATTTGATCTATAACTACTTCTTCAGTTTCTTTCTTCATCACCAACTTTTTCATCCAGTTCCATCAATCTCAGCTCCACAGATCCAAGGCAGAAGCTCCACAGCCAAGTTGTTCTCCCCTAGGGCCCCCTTCCTTCCCCATGCCTGTAAGCCACACTCTCTCATAGACACTTGGATTCTCACATTTTCTCCTCTATTTCCTGTTAAACTTATTAATTCTCACCTCTGACTTTGCCATGTCTGAGTGAAGCCACAGTGTGACCACCTCCTGTCTGTTTTACACCCAGAACTCTCAGTGCTTTTCCACTCTTTTTGAGGGGAGAACAACAAATTTTTGACAAACGTTTTGATTATAAAAAATATTTTTTAAAATATTTCTTAAGTGCATGAGAAAAAGCCTTCTTAAATGTGTTTACTTGTTTTCAGCTCTGCAAAATAGGGACAAACTGAGCATTTTCCCTGTGAGAGGGAAGTGGCAGGGAGAGCCCCTCTCCTGCCCTGGAATATCTGCCTCTGCCTCCATTCCCTCAGGGCCATAACCCCTGGCAGCAACAGGCACAGCACTGTGCCATTCCCCCAGCATTATTCAGCATCTCCACAGAAAACTCAGTCCTTCCCAGGTCTTCATTCACTTTCCTCACTCCAGCAACTCAATATTAGAAATATTTAGAAATATATTAGAAATATTAGAAATTATTAGAAATTAATTAGAAATATTTCAGCTTTGTTTTCTAAATTTGGCCAGAAGTACAGACAGTCTGCATCACTCCTCCACCAAGCCCTATGGAACATTTCTTCTGAGGGAGGAAGGGGACTAGGGGAGTCCCTTATGGCTGACTTCTCCTTGNATTTCCCCATTGTTCATCCTGCTTTCCAATTACACAACATACAAATGGGCAGGCACTGAACAAAACACACAAGACTGGCAGTATAACAAGTGAAATATAATCATAAAGAACCCGAATTACATAAAATTTAGACCTGGTGATAAATGTATTGCACTTTGGAGTATTTCTTCTAAAGTTTTCCCAGGAAAGTCTTCAGTTATGTCTTAAAGTCTAAACTGGCTCTCTCAGGAGGAGAGTCTGTAAGTTATCAGTCTTTTCTGTAGTGGCTAAAGACTACTTTAAGACACAACAGAGAGTACTTAATCTGAGAGATCTCGATCACTTTAAACCTTATTTTATTGAAACCTATGATGAAAACTCAAGTCATCTGCATGGAAACACCCAGGCTGGTCTCAGGACAGCCCTCCATATTGTGGCTGAAGCAGGAACAGCTCTTAAGGGAATGTTCAAAATGCACAACAGTATAAGCCTCATCAGGAAGTTCTTGTTTTCCCTGTAGTTCTGAGGGATCGCTGGCACACTGATTTCCATTAGTGAATGCAAGTTTTAAGTTTTCCAGTTTCTTCAATGCAAAATTAATATGTTCTTTGTCATGTGCTTCAAGTCTTCCCTAGATTTTAAGCCAACCCATGGAGAAAATCCTGCTTTCCAAAACTGGAAACTGAAAACTGCAGCTGTGTTTCTTGTCCCACTGCCTCAGTCACCTCCAGAAGAGCCTGCAGAGCCCCAGTTTCAGTTTCTGCACCTTATTGCCAGACTTTGGAGTATAATAACCCTAAGGCTATGCTTGCAATTTTTGATAACTAGTTCCTGTCCTCCTTTCTAGAACCCATGGATTGTCCCAGTCCTCCAGGAAACCCAGCACATGCCCCAGAAAGCAACCCAATACAAAGTATTTTCATTGCAAAGATTATTGCTATGATTTCCTTTTATCTTCTTCTTTTCTTATTCTTCTTTGAATCACTCAAAGGTTTCCAGAGAAATCAGCAGAATTGCTTCTGACTGAAATTCCTATAGCTGAGACTGAAATTGTCCATGTGTTTCCAGCATTTGTAGGAAGAGAACACTCAGTTTAGGTGGCTGATATGAGTGGATGAAATGTTTTGTACCCCCAGGCTGAAACAACAGCTCAAGGAAGTTTTCCTTCCTCCACCCTTTCCTCTCTTATTACACACAGGTTTCCAGTCCTATCATTTCCCATAAAAAAGCAATGTCAAGGTGGAGGATGTGGCTGGAAACCTCACTTTAAACACTAACAGTATTTTTGTGATTATTTCATAACATATTTTTCTGATGTTTATTTCTCCTGGAATGGTCTGGAAATGCACTGTTATTTTACAGTGACTTATTACTGTCATTATTACATATGATAACCTCAGAGAATAGACTGACATAATTCAAAATCCACAGAAAATGACAATAAATATCTCTGGGATTCTAGGCTGGCTTTTGACTTAATAGGAAGGACTTCTTCATCCTGGAAGCCTTTGCTTAGCTGTGTGAGTAGGAGCAGAACTGGATGTCAAAGAGAATTACACCATTTGTCCATGATTACAGTACCACACTGGCCCAGAAGAACTGGTAAAAGAGCAGAGGAACTCATTCAGATGTTCCTTTCACATTTTCTGGAAAAAATAAAACTAAATTTTGAAGGAAAAAAAATCCAAGGAATTTCTCAGCAATGAAATATTGTCCTAAAAATGCCAATTCATGCAAGTGAGGCTGAAGTTGATAGTTCAAATTACTGACAAATTCCAAATGATTACTTGGGTTTAGATTCACAAAAATTTTGACTTTCAACTCTTGCACCTGATTATTCTTTCTTCTCTTTTTGCATGAGCACACATTCAGAGAATCCACATTTGTAAAAGCAGAGGAGGACAGGAACAGACACATGAGCTTTTCTTTCATATACAAACAAGCTGTAAGTACAGGTAAAACTGAGAGATCAGCCAGTCAGAGGTTTGGAGTTCATCTTGTCTCTTGTTTCCCCTGTGATTTTTTTGTTCTTGATTATCAAGAAAATCAATAAGGTTATGTCCAGTGATGTCTGATGTTGTCTATCAACTCTCTGTGCATGAAAAGTGATCGATTTCCATGATACCACAGGAAAAAATAGACTGCCATCATCTTCCAACCCAGGCTCTGTACTTGAACTCAGACTGACTGAAATAATCTGTCTGCAATCAAATGCTTCCTGTGTCTTTCAGACTTTAAAACTACTTTCAGTGATGTCATGAGTGTACCCCTAGAATAGGAGAATACCATCTTTCCCATTCTTTCAACTCCCAGTTGGTTTATCAGCTTTGAAGCCTTTTCATTAATTTTTGACTGAGCTCCACTTGAAGTGGGAATTCATTGCTTCCTTCAGTCCCCTGACTTTTGGTGCCTTCAGACCATGACCAGACAGAAGAGAGGGACCTGCCAGCTCGTCAATCTTGGCTTGCCCTGTTTCACTCAAGAACTGCACCTTTCTTCTCTGTTTGCAGTGGGAACAGGAAAGGATTGATAAAAAGATAATTATCTTTTATTACCACTAGGAATGCAACCATATTTTTTCAGTATCCAAATTAGAGCACCATTAGTAGTGGAAAAGTGAGTTAACCTGCAGCACAGTTTTCATTATCTTCCCAATATCAAGTGTTTGGTAAGAAAAAGCTACAGTTCAACATATCTAATTAAAATGTTAGTCTTTACATTTCAGCAATTTGGTAAAAAGTTTGCTTCTCATAAAAAAGAAAATTCAAACACGTCATGAGCTCTCCATGAATGAGTCCTATACTGTATCACAGGACAGAATATTCTGATTCAAACAACAAAAAACACATCTTTCTACCTAATTCATCTGAAGCTATTTCACAAGCTAATCTAAACTAATGAGGAGAAAAAGAGAGTGAAATACTGTTATCTTGGACAAAACAGGCTGAGGCTTTTGGCTACTATGTTTTCAGTTGAATCATTTTTCCCTTTTATTCACATTTGTGCCATGCTTTCAAAGAAAGAACTTTACCTACAGCCTGCTCAGAGTAGTCTTATTGCAGTTGTATCATCCATCCATCCATCCAGAAACCATCTGCCCCAGTAACACTTCATCAGCAAATCTCCCTATGTTGTGCATGTTCAGCTTCAAAGTGGTATCACTGATTTTTTTAATAATGATCTTTTTCCTTGCAATTTCTGTACCCTTAGATTTGATTACTCATCTTTTTATTGGTTTAAAAAATCCAGAAGATCACACACACACACACACACACACTAGAAATAGGGGTCTCATTCCTTTCTGCATTGCAGTCCTGTCAGTCATTCATATCTGTGCAAAGTAAGTGCAGCATAAACAAAGTGCCAGGTCTGATTTGACATCAGCTGTGCAATGCATAAATAAGGTGCAAAGCAGGGAACGACTGACCACAGAAACTTTATAGCAGGTTGCTGGGTAGGTACAGAAGTATGGAAATTCTGGGTGCCAATAACTTCATGTAAATAGGTTCTGTAGAAATACAAGGCTGTATTTCCTACAGGTACACAGTATTTCTAGTGTATATGTCACAGCTTCCTTAATACATTATCTCTCTGAACATATGAAATTGATGGGTTTTGCACTATCTGTACCTAGAAGATGTATTGGATGGAAGATGTTACAATGTCTGATATAAAAAATAAAAGTACTGAAAAAATAAGCCATTTCCTAAAATCCAATCACAACTGATTTCTAGTAGAAATAGTAAAGGAATATCTCAACATGTTTGCTCTTGAAAATGTTCTTACTGGAGAGATTGACTGTGTTAACCTTAAGTTAACATCCAGGCACACTTTAGGGCAATCCCTGTGCCAGTGATTACAGTAACTCTTGAATTCTGTCTGTATCTGCATTCCATCTACTCATATACTCTGTGTCTAAGGAAGTATTTTCTTTTATTGTTCTTATTTTACTTTCCTATACTTTTTTTTCTGGAATAAGACAAACATCCTAAGGAAGCAACGTGTTCCAGCAGGACCAGCACAGCAGCAGTTTTAAGTCTGAGCCTGACTTGCTGTATAGCCTGGTTACTTACCTCCTGTTTATCAATTTAACACTATCTAAATTAGTAGAACTCTCTCTGATTTTAACAAATGTTCAGCATTCCTGTAAAATACCAGTAGGGTCAGGTGGGCTTTTCCTGTTCCTTAACAGGTATGCCTTGACTAAAACCTCCTCACCTGCAGAAATCTGTGCCACTCACTGAATCACTAGAAAAGTTAAAATAGATACAAACTGATGGTTAAGATTAAAAGAAAAAAAAATTAAAAACTCAAAGACTTTGTATTCCCCTCCCTAGCACTGAAGAGCTCTGACAACCTCCTGCCACACCAAGGGAGATGGAGGCAGCTCAGAGCCATCTCTGATAACTCTAACTGCCATCTCTAAGCTCTCTAACTGCCTGAATGGGTGCTGCCTCTTCCCTTTGCCTGCTTCTTTCAGTGAGTATTTAAGTATACCTGGGGTTGAGTGCTGAGGGTCAGATAATGCTACTCAAAGGATTTTGGAGAGAAGCAGGAGAAAAGTCCTCAGCAGCTTTAGCTGTGTAACTCAGGATTATAACATGTCTGACTCCCTGGAGGGACACCAGTGGGATTTAACCTCCTCTGAACCAATAAAAGAAATTACAGCTCAGGAATTTCACCCCTTCACATACAGAGAAGGTAACAGGGTAAGGAAAGTACTGCCAAGGAAAACGTCAGTATTAAAAGGTACATAAAACTTTCCTGAGTGTAACTTTCATTAGAATATGAGCGCTGAAAAAGTTAACAGAGCTCAGAGAAATAAAATGTTAAGTGAATGGGAATTTTGTTGGGTCCAGAAAGGAAACCATGACTGAACACTTTTTTGTTCTTAAATAATCAATTCTCTACATATGCACAGACTGTAGTTTAGAATATTGAACATTGTTTGCAGTAAGACACATTGTAGGATCTACTAAGGAAACATATTTTGTTAGATTCAGCAGTCTAATGGACTTGCTCTGAAATTAGCATACCAAATTCTACCTAGACTTGCATCTTAATAGAATTCACTGAAAAAATGTGTGAATAAGAAGTTTCCATCCATCATCTCTCTGACATGGATGCTAAAGTCACTTTTAATCTCTGCATAATAAATGAGATTAAGTTTTCCCTACCTATGGCTTTATCATGCCAGTTTACAAGAGTCCAATAGATAAATTCTCCTGACTGACAATCTACCTTTTCCCACTGTTTTGGCTGGAGTAGGAGGTTTATCCCCTTGTGCAAGCACCTTTCACTCCACCATGAGTCACACAAACACTCTACACTGCTGGGGTTTGTGGGCTGCCAGCACCAGCAAAGCTTTTGATTTCTGAGAAATAGTAGAAGGGTAAATGATTCTGAAAATAGAGAAGCAGGTTAAACATGAAGTTAGAGAGAAGTGAAAAGAACAAGTAAAAGGAGGGAGGAGAGTGGTTTTAGAGAGAACTGAATAAAGGTTCTTTCCCCCTGAACCTTGTTGAACTCCTGGTTCAACTGTAGGCTTTCTTTAATATCTACATTTCCTCACAGTTCCTCATCTGTATAAAATGGAAAATACCTCCTTACTTTGTGTTACATACTGTGACCACGAGAGACAATCACATATAATAACTACTGAAACACATTGTGAGCAGCAAGTGCTAAAATCTTTCTTTGAAGGTTTGATTTGGAGCCTCTCAGCACTGTGATATTTTTTTTTTTTGTCTTCTGTCTCCTTCTGCTTCCAGTTGTTCCCCCACTAAATCTGTACGATGAAAATGCCATTAGGTGAACATCACAAATTTGCACCAGAACCGAATGGAGGGAAGAGTATAAGGAGAGTATGTAAGAGTATAAGCGTATAAGAATACTGTATAAGGCCAGTAAAAAACTACTTGGGACTGGTCTAGATCAAGACCAAACTAAGGAAATGCAACATCAGGATTAGTACCCACCCCCTTCATTGTATCAGCCTTCACCCCTACTCCCAAAACTGCTGTTCCCAAGATGAAGCAGCTGGTTCACCCCACAGAGCTCCAGGATCCCTGGCACATCACCAAGGCCAATGCTCAAGACCACAGGGTAAAATCACACACGGAGGTATTGTGTACTCAGCCCCAAAACAAAGGTGGCTACAACTGGTGATTTCTAAGAGAATACAGGTAAAACCAGACCATTAAACCTGTTTAATAACATCAGGCAGAGGCACTGGGAAGAAATGAGGCCAGAGCCAGAATAGCTGCTTCATTTTGGTAAAACTAAGATTCTGATACCTACCACCACAAGAGATGCCAACACCTGAACTTCCAAAACTATTACATCAAAACTGCAAGGAAGGCATTTCCACCCCAACTGTACAAAACAGTGCTGACATTCAAATGGGGAAAAAAACAAACCCTATTTCACTTCTCAGAGAAATATCAAGAAAGGATCCAAAGAATCTTTGTATTTATTCTTCTGTGTATGTGGGGTGGAGTTTGGGGGAGTTTTTGCCTTATTCTTAAAAGAAGATCAAATTGAATCTGAATCACATACGATCAGATTTCCAGAATCCCCCAAAAAATTAGCAAAAGAAATCCCTCCCAATAGGCTATGTGCTTTTGCCCATGTAAAATAGTCTCAGGTAAACCTAAGTTAAAAGTGTGGAGTATATTTACACTTATCTACAAGAGCAGCATTTTATCAATGGGGGGGCAGAGGAAACAACAACCAAAGTTAAAACTGTGAATCTAAATTTATGTTAGGTCACTGAAGACAGACAAAAGATTTGAACATATTTCCATGTTTCTTCTTCATTGAGAAAAGTAATTTAAGCCATGTGCATAACAGCATTAACATTTCAATACTTTAAATCTGTTCTCCACAAGTCCAGTCTTGCTGTTCGATGTCTGTAATAAGAAAAGATTCAATTTCAACATATAATTTACTTTTTCTTTCTTTTTTCACCTGTGATTTACTGCTCAAATTCCCAAACAAACATAAAATCTGAAAGCAGGGAGAAAGAGATACATGTGACACATACTGTCCTTATCTGTGCAACCACCTACAGCACCATCAAGACAGAGCTGGTATTTTGAAGATGAATAAAGTCTTACTGTGAACAGACATCAGCCTCAAAGCTCAAACCCTGAAAGACTCTCCTAAACCACAGGAGTGCTGGACACTGGTCTCCTGCTGTACATATGGTGAGAAGAAAGAGATTTTGTAAAGGTTTTTCATTCCTACCTCTCTTCTCTTTTTGTTTTTTTTTTTTTTTTTTTTATTAGGAAAGGTGATGATTCTTACTTAACTCAGTAAAACATTCTGAGATCAATAGATGAAAAGGTTGATCCATGCATTTAGAAATATTACTGAGTACTTTGCAGCAGATAGCAGTGTGCCTGAAAGCATGCCAAATGCCCCATTTCTTATTCCACAATTTAGAATGAGCCAAGCGAATGCTGCAGGATCATGATTAAACTTTTAAATGTCACATCTACTAAACAGCAATATCAGTCAGATATTGAGACAGTGTTATATGAACTTAGCTCACATCAGTGAATGAATTATACAACTCTTTGCCCATAATTTGTTTCAATAGGATATGTACACCTCACAGCTACAGTCAATCACTGAGTTCCTCACTTAAGGAGTGTGAAAAATAAACAGGCTTTATTCAGCTCCACTTGAGGAAAAAAGAAGACATATTTTATACACCGAACAGAGCAAGGTATTATTAACATTCCTTGGAATGTCAGGTGTATACAAATGAATAACAAGGATGGCAGACTGAGTCTCAACCTGTTTGCACATTCCCAACCCATGATGATCTGCAGCCCATGGGAAGGACACATGCTGGAGAAGTTCATGGTGGAGTGTCTCTGATGGGAGAGACCCCACACTGGAGCGGGGAAGAGTGTGAGGAATCCCCCCCTGAGGAAGGAGTGGCAGAGCAAAGGTGTGATGAACTGGCCACAGCCCCATTCCCCATCCCCTGCATGCCTGGTGGGGGGAGAAGGTAGAGAAAATCACGAGTGAAGTGGAGCCATGAAGAAGGGAGGGGTGAGGAGAAGATGTTTTTAAAATTTGGGTTTATTTCTCCTTATCAGCTGTGATTTGATTGGTGATAAATTAAACTAATTTCCCCAAGTCTGTTTTCCCTGTGACAGTACCTGAATGATCTCTCCCCATGAACCCTTTATTAAGTTCCCTCCCCTGCCCAGCTGAGGAGGGCAGTGACAGAGTGGCTTTGGTGGGCACCTGGTGCCCAGCCAGCCTCAGCTCAGCCACAGCACCACAGGAGCTGTGTCCTACAGACTCTACACAAGGTCAAGAAATGATGAACTGCTAATTATGAGACTGAAATAAGTGATCCAAATCTATTTTGTTATAGCTTAACTCTGTATTAAGGTGTTTGGGGTTTTTTTACTTCATTATAAATTTGTTCATCTAAGTTAATGTCTTTCTTAGGATATAGTACATGTCTTCAGATTTGGACAGACAAAACCATAGGATATAGTTCATAACCTCCATCTGCAGTACCACAGCATCTGTAAATATCAAAAATCAATCAAAAGAGAGGTTGGCTGACGTAATGGGCTCAGTCACAGATCAGAGCCTTTGTCTGATCTCTGGAAACAACCACAGAAATCTGTCTTAGAGCAAGGGAAAGCGACAGTTTGACTTTCTACGATTATGCATGGCACGAATTCTCCCACTGCAGAGAAGGACGTTTCTACAACTATTCTCACTGACAGTCAAGAGTAGTTGAGGCCAAATAATCAGAAAGAATGCAGATCCAAATTGCCCTAAATTGATTTAGCTGTGTTGCAGTCCAGCTCTAGCCTTTCTCTAGCCCCACTGCTCATCCTCAGGCAGAGCTGGCCAGCAAAAAGCCTTTTACCAGGACAACTCATCTTTGCTCACACCACTCCAGCCTCCCTCCTCATTGCCTACTTTTCTGCCTCACCAATGACAAATGAAGGAACATCCCACAGATAAATCACATATAACAAAGGCTGGTTCTCCTTACAGAAAGGCTGTACTCTAAACACCTGCTGACACTTTAAAGAAATGAAATTCCCTTTCAAATGGGAAAATGAAAAAAAAAAAAAAAAACAGAGGTACTTCAATGCTTTAAGCAACTTTTCCGAAGACCTAAACATTGAATCAGAAAGTGATGAAAAACACCAGGAAAGTCCTAGTCAGTTGAAACAGTACATGGCCCCTTCTGAACAGCCCTCAAGGAGCAAAAATAAAATGTATTAGTTTTGTCTGAAAACACAGCAAGTTGTTTTCCTTCTTCAAGTCCATTTGATGACAGTAACAAACTCCACAGGAGGCTTCTGAGATCTTCCTTGGGCAAAATCCAGAAGTCAGTGTATTCAGAGCTACTGCACAACATAACAGGAACAGGAAAGATCTCTCTTGACATCTTCCAGAAGTCAAATTCAGACTTTGATTTGAGGCAGGTGTATTTACATGCTAGGAAATATTTCTATTTCTACACATATGATTAGCAGCAAGGAAAGCTTTAGAAGCTCAGACAAAAAAATCTGCCTGACCTTAAGGTGTAAAGGTCATTCAAACTCTGCTGGACTGCAAAGCTTTCATCTTATGATAGGGAGGGCTACAAATGAAGGCTGTGCCAAAATCTCCTCTCAGCCACTGTAAGACTTGAGCAATTCCTTTTACATTTCAGTGTAAAAACAACATTTGGAGCAGTGACCTTCAGCCTTCCTTGCCAGGCACACATCACACCCCCTACACGAAGGTGCCTCTGAGGAGCACCATTAGCACTGCAGGCAGCAGAGATCCCAGAGCTCCCTCGGGTTTCACCATCTTCCCTTCCCTCCTGCTGCTCTCTAATTGTGCTTTTAAAGGAAGGACACCAGCAGCCAGGATGTCTCTCATTAAAGGCATAAATGCCTTCCAACTGCTGCTAGCTCTGTGTGTCCCTCCATTTTTAAAACATCACATGAAGGGTTAAAATGCACAGACCTAACTAATAATTGGAGCTATATGTCTGAATTTCTGGGCTTGTTCCTAAGCAGTAATTTTTTTGTCTGACTGACAAGGTCCTTCTCTCTCTGAGTAGCAGGGTCACAGAAGCCATCAGTCAATTACCCTTTCCCAGTCCAATGACTGCCTTTTCACCTCTCTGACTAGAAGGACTTAGCAGTGTTATTCACACTTCCCCAAGTGCAAAGCTCTTCATGATCTTTCTGGATAAGAGATATTCTTCAGATAAAAGACAGAATTCTCTGCTTGCTTTTCTGCACACTTGCACTGCTCCACCATAGCACAAGTGGAGTTACAAAGTCACCAAATGCCTGTTTGTTCTTATTCCTTCCTCAGCTGCTTTTATTTCCCTCTTCTGCAGTGGTGTCAGAGACTTCAGTAAAGGGAAGTAGGGGAAAAAGCCCACAGAGCAGAATATGCATTCCTGGCTCCATTTATCCTTATTGGAACTATGTTAGGGATGAATTTAGGCATAAACTCTCTTCATTAGTTCTACAGTAAGTAGAGATGCTAAACAACACTTGTCTAAGGATACTCAATTTAAAAGCCACAGCTCATCAAAGATTATGTTACATCTATAAAGAGTAGACCTAGAAATGAAATAGTTGCACGAAGCCAGAGCCCTTAACCAAGAGGAGATATAAGTAAGAGCTGAGTTACAAGTCATGGGTAATGAATTAGAGTCTTTATTCTAATGATGTGCACTTTAGCAACAGGGCATTAACAGCACTTTGGAAAGTAAGTTTACTGCAACTTTTCCAAACCTACATTTTTAAAGCTTAGTCAGAAGGTCAGCTGACAAAATCCTCACTCCCAGTAAGGCTTCTTGTATAGTGGAAGACAAGGGAGAAAAGGGAGATAATTACTTAATTGCAGACTATATTTAATGGTGGCAAGTTTTGGATTTAGCAGATCCAAATTGCTTGCAAAGCTTGACATTTGTCCTAGTGTCATGAAAGGAAAATGTTTGTGACTTGTTCATTTGAGAAGGTAACTCTTGTTTTGCATAATCATCTTCCTCTTTGTTGCTTCCACATTGTTCTGGCATCACTGACCCGAGAAGTACCAATATTTTAAACTGCTCTATGCATATGGTTTCAATGATGTGGAATGGCTATTTCATTTACATAAAGATCAAAAGCAGAGGTGAGCAAAGTGCTGCAAACACAGAGCTGGCTGGGCTCTCTGTTTCTATTTCCTTTGAAAAGCAAGACTCTCTCCAGGTAGAAGCAATATTGAGCACTTAATTGCCCTACGTGGAATCAACAATTTCTTCAGCAATAATAGACTCCAATTAAACACAGTTGCAAGTCTATTCTATCATCATAAGAATTACTTGAACACTGCTTTTGGCTCTGTTCACAGTAGAACTCGAGTGGTCATTTGATGTCTCAGGCTTACAAACCAGCTGTTATGTTCAAACTCTGAATTCAGGTTGTCTGTAAGAGGCCTGGGAAGCCCTCTTAACATGACTAACTCTCATGCTGAAGGCAGCAGAGGCTGTAGACAAAGTGAGCAGATTGTAGAAGTTTGCACTGCAGATTTTTAACATCCTTGAGGCTGCTCTGAAACCAACCCCATGAGCTGCGTGACTGTCGGGAGCTGCCAAGAGAAGGGCTTTGCCACTTCTTGAGTATATAGCACCTTTCTCATGAAGGCAGTAACTACAGACTGGTAACATTTACTGCCTTGAAGGCAATGAGTCTTCCCTGCAAGCAATTTCCTAAGCATGTGTCACTGACCTCATTCTCAAAGCTTTTATTTTTACAGGTCATCATAACCTAGTTCCTTTTCTTCTCTCCATAAAGGAACATGTGTATATAAAGTTGTGATTTAGCTCACTCCCAAATTGTGCTAGACACTCTGTCAACAGCATGTGACACTGCCTCATGACACAGAGACACAGCAAGGTGGGGGCAGGACCAAGCAAGCCTGCTAAGTGCCAGGTGTACAAAGTGATAAGAAGTACCTGTGTCAAGGTGGACTCTAGTAGGTGAGCAGTGCTGTCAGAGTCAGCACGTAATCAAACCTCATGGTGTGGAAGGGTCATGTAGCCTATGGCCAGACCAATGAAAGCCTGATTTGTCACATTACTATTAAATATATTGCATTTCCACCCTCTAGTATCAGTGTTCTCCCCAGCATCTCCACAAGAGCAGAATGAAAGAGGATGGAGAGTTCCTAGCTGTAGCTAAGCAAGAGAGTGAGACAGACTATCACTAAATGATGCCACAGAGCTGCTTCTAATTCCTGCCCAGTGTTAGCCAACCTGCAGATAATCACATCAGTGAGGTGTGATCCCTCCACATCAGTAGGAAACTCATCCTTAAGCAGAAGTAGATTAGCAGGGAACTTTGCTACTCCTCTTCCTGTAAGCCTTGAGAGTTTATGCACAAAGCAGGTGACCTATTCCTCATCACAGACATGCAAATGCCAGACATCAAAGAACACTTCTAACTGAATTCTCAGCATAATTAATTTTCACCAGAAACTAGTTTAACCTTTTAATCCATCTGAGCTAATAGATAGTAATGGCCTTCAGTATTGCAACATCAGAACAGTTTTTTCAGATGAAGGCTTGTCACCACGTTTTGTGAGGTAAGGAAGTACTAACCACCCTCTTGCACTGGGGTAAAGCACCAGGCAAATGCCAACTAAATAAACTTTTCAATTTTATGTATGAAACCATGCCTGATAAGGCCACCATTTCTCTTCTCAAAACAGCTTCTTCCACAGAAATAAGTTTTGGAAGTTTAAACTGTCATTTCACATTGCATACTTTTCCACCACCCACACAGATGCTCACTCTGGCTCAGGAAGCTGAGAAAAGCAAGAAAGGGCCATTTGCCCCTCAGAGAGATCTCCCAATTCCTACAGTGCTAAGTGTCAATAGCAGTCTGGCAGCATCCTCACAGCTCAAAGTGGGCTTGAACCAAAGGTCTAAAAAAACGGAATTCCCTATGGCACAATGAGTCAGCGTGCAGAATTCGAAACAGAATTCAAATTCAAGTTTGCAAGTTTGATAGCTGTTATAATGAAGCAAACCAGTGCCTGTGACCTGAATTTCTTGAGAGCCACAGTCCAACCCTCCCTGCTGAGCTGGGCAGCTCAGGTACAGCACAGATGTTGCAAGGAGTCATCGATTCCCTTTGTCAGAAGCAGGCAAAAAGCGTTTCTGTATCACAAGGCAGCACTCAGCAATAACCTGTTCTCTACATCTTTTACTTTCAACAGCAGAAAAATTCACTGGAGTAATTCAAAGTTGGAAGAAGTTGTAAAGGGTCAAATGAGAATGTATCACACCTCTAATTTCTTTAGTGAATCACAATGCATAAGGGGATTTCTGTTGTCTTCCAAGTCTGACAGCAAAGATTGGATTTATGCAAATTATAAGGTTAAAATAATTAGAGATAGGTCAAAGGTATAAATCAAACAACCAGAGCTGACATGTCTAAAATTCTGCATGCTAAACAATCGAGGTGTTTAAAGCCAAAACAATTATTGGTGCTTATTTACATAGAAAAAAATTTAAGGAAATATTTGCTAAAGTATCTGGTTGTTGAGCATGTACAAACATTTTTTGTCTGTATATTTTACAGGTCTCACAAGGGACGACAAAGTCTTGCTCTCATCTGTATTTCTGCAGCAGAATTAACATTTATGGAGTAGCAGGAGAATATTTCAATCCCCTTCCCTACCTCTAATTTAAACACAACGAGCACAAAACCACCCAAGAAATGGATTATCACAGATCTGTGAAACAGGTGGCTCAGTCATAATCCAGCAATGCAGGCATAAAGTGGAGGAAAAGATGGGGAAAACAAAGTCCCAATTTAAACAAATTAATAAAAAATTATAACTCTATTTTTTCAAAAATTACTAGTGGTGTTCCCTTTCTGTGAAAGGTCACTGTTGCCTGAAAGGAATAAGGAAAAAATGCAAACAAACAACAAAAAAAGTCTTCCACAACATTTTGTCTTGAAAACTAAAATACTTTTGTCTGAAA
>VZTT01037886.1:30890-92143 GCA_013400855.1 Buphagus erythrorhynchus | reverse complement strand
GCAAAACACTGAGCAGACAAAGCTAGCAGCCATTCAAGTTTTCCTTTTCTTAAACAGTCTATGGATTAATTAACAATTTCCAGAAATATTCTCATCTCTGTATAAAGTCTACATTGGAAATAGAAACAGCAAACACTCAAATAGTTTAAAATTCTTTGTTTGCTAGTATAGACCCAGCTTTAGATTCTATTCTATGGTGCTACAAAAAAAAAGAAATATCCACAGTCAGAGCTGGCAGTCAGCTTCCCTCCTGGGGCACTGGAGGCTGGTAGTGCAGCTGACTGTTATCATGTCAGGAGCAGACAAGGAATTCTGCTCAGCAGTGACAGTGATGAAATCTATTGTTCAGTCCACAGCCAAGATGAATCACTCTCCTTTTCATTTCTTAGAGTCTGCAGACCTTTTAAGTTTTATACATTAGGTTATTGTGGAAGGAAAAAAGAAAATAGCACTGAAGAAATTAAGCAAGACCTAATTAAATTAGTCCATCTCAGGATAGTGGGAATTTAGACATTCAGCATAAACTCTAAAGCACTCTTACCAACAGGCCTGTTCAAAGCATGGGAGTAAGTGAGTACAAATAAAGGGAGACTTTGGGATCGTAGGTGATCAGTTCTACCAAAGATCCCTAAAACATTTAAGCAAAATGGTTTCTTGTTAAAAATGTCATTATTAAATGAATTTAAGAAAAGCAACCTGAACAAGCAAACAAGAAAAGACAAAAATACACACCATTAAATCCATTGATATATGACTGGTTGACAGATGACTGATAGACAGATTGTTTATGGTCATACCATAAACACTAGAATCTGGATGTGAAAATGACCTTGAGAGGTTATGTAACCCAGCAATTCCTATCTGATACCAATGTGTAACACTTAGCATTCACAGGTGCAGAAAAACTTAACCACTATTTATGGAAACACAGGTTTCCACACAATATTTCATATACTTTTCAGAAGATCTTGTATATCTGATGAAACATCATATTATTCTCCTACACATAAAACAAATGGGAAGTTGGCAATAATGGTTTCACAAGGTAAATGTTTCAGATGTTTCCACTAAGAAAAGTTTACAACTCACAATTCATGTAAAACCAAAAAAGCTCTCTGAAATAATTTCAATACAACCTTCATTTTAACACAGGATAAGTGTATGCCAGCTCTCTTCTTACTTGTATTGTTTGTTTCACAAAAGAGTAAGTTGAAAGACACCTAGAAATGCTCACAAGATGTCAGAGCCAAAACCAATGTGACATTTTCTTTCTAAAATGTTCTCTGAAATAGCAGCTTTGAACTTCACCTTCTGGGGAGGATTGCTCTTGCTTATTCTCAACATAGAGAGAAAAGATTTTTGAGAAAATTTTAAGGAAAGCCATGACCATATTTTTGAGTTAGCACATGTATAAAGTTTAACATGCACTTAACAATGTACTTCCATGTGTCCATCAGACCAAGGATGGAAGTTCATGCACATGCCCTTGGTCTCTCTTATGTACCCATACCTATGGCAGGAAGGGAGCCACAAATGCAGCTCACAATCCCTCCTTATGGTTTTCGAGCCAATGATATAACCTTGAAATCATGTACACACTGTGTATTATAAATAAATTTGAGCTGGAGCTCAGGCTGCAGCCTGCACTTGATACACAGCGTGCACATTCTTTGTCTCAGCTGGACAGAGGAAGATCAAACAGGATCTTACATTAAAGAGATATCCACTGCTCACCTTAGTGCTTATTGATTTCAATAGAAATAATATTCACCCGTTATGCAGAGCTTCACTGGTAGATTTAAAAACATTTTACAAGGGAAGTCAACAATATCGTCACCATAATACAGCTGTGAAATTTGAAGTAAAGGGAGGTAAAGTGCTTTGTCAAGAGTCTCCAAAAGAAACCAGTGGTCTGAAGGAAAGTCACATAAGTCCAGCACAAGGACTGTGTTAAGAGCAGGGCAGGACACTACAAATGCATTTTATGGAAAAGATGTGCTAACAGAACACAAGAAAAAGCAAAGAAAAGAGAAAGGCTAATATAGAGATCAGGATCATACAAAAGAAGAATCTTGACAGGGGGATCTGGAGCAGCACTGTACATATGAACAGATGCTAAAGGAATTATCAGAGCCAGTGCAAAGCAGAGACAAGCATGGTATGAGAAAGAAAAATACAAAATGGAGCTCTTTGGTATGGACCATAAAGGGTCCTGAAAGGCCAGAAAAGAAAAGGCTGTAGCAGTCCAGATAAAACCAATGACACATGTTGGCAAGAGAGGGGTGAAGCTGTGTTCAGGTGGTTTCTGACCCGAGCAACTTGAGGGGTTTTTTAACTTCAAGCTGCAATCCACACTGCAGCTTTGCTAAGTCTGAAACAAAGGAGTGTATTTGCTTTTTATGTTTCTCCTCTGCTCTGCTTGGATTTTTTTTCCAGGGCAGTTTTCTCTTTTCTGCTGATTTATTCTCTCTCCCTTCACATTTTTTTCTCCCTATGCTGATCTTTACTATCAGTTCCCAGATTTTGTGAAAGTGCCTTCCCCCTGGATAGTACAGGGTTTTTTATTTAAATGGATTTAAGCTTTAGTTTTGCTGTAAGAAATTTCTCTTCTCTACTGCATTGCCACGACCAACACTTCTGCCCTTTACCTCAATCAACATGATAATGGCATTTGTGCTGCTATGCTATCCAGCCTTGATGTCAGAATATTTTTTGAAGAAAAACCGAGCGACAGAGAATTCATCCATCTCAGATGCAAAAATATCAGGAAATTTTCTATCACTCTCTCACTGAACATGCTTGTGCATTTCATATACCAATCTATATCACTTTGGAGAGGAGCACAGTATAAGAGTACTGCCCTTGCACAGAAGGAGGTTTATTCATATTTGGACATTTCTTCACTGCTGAAAAGCAGTATGTAGGTGTAAGATCCTGTAATTGCAACTGCAGTGCTGGAATGCAGTAATTTACCTATTTAAGCTTGTGTGTTTGCATGTATGTGGTACATCCCTTCCATCAGTACAAAACCACATGAATTTTACACCTTAACACTTATATAAATACAAGTCCAAAACTCTGAATCATCTATGATTCAGAATTATCAAAGTCCTGTTCCTCTTGCTTGAAGCTACAAATATGACTTGACTTTATCACAGTTGCTGAGAGAGGATAAGAAATACAAATTCACCATTTTGTCCTTCTCTCTCCTATCCATGTGCAGATAACCTAAAGTCTCTTTATTGATGGTACTAAGGACATTTCATGGCACAGTTCATGAGTTGACTTTTACAGGCTCTACTGAGTCTGAGTTTCTCAGAATGTGACACTGACTGTCTTCTTAACTCTTACAAGCTTAAAGTTCTTTTGGAAATAGCTTTTCTAAGCCACAGACCTCTTGGTTTTTTCCCATGCACACTTTAGGAGTAAGAAGCCAAAACTAGTAGGATGTTAAATTTGTTTTCATAGTATTTAATATTTCTGACCTATCCCATTTTTTGAAGTTCAGCCTGACTGGAATTTAGGAATAAAATTAAGTATTGCTAGTGTATGTAAAATATTGTGTATTTTTGACACTATGCTGCTTTTGCTGGTGTTTAAGCATTATTGATCTTTTTCTGATTAATATCTTCTGAGACCTTCTCAATTTCCCTAAAACTGTCTTGGATCTTGCTCAAGTATAAGCAATTAATCTCATTACTTCCTTTTTGGTGCCAGGGAATATTTCTTTCTAATGACCATCCACATATGCTACATTTATTAATTTGCTTTGGTCACAAATGAATTAATGCAACTGTAAATGGATACTGATAGCCCTCTGCAACACAATCTTACAAGCAACCTTTCTTGAGGAAAAAAAAATCAGAAGAGGAAAATCTTTACTCCAAAACTGGAACTCCAAAAGTTTCATCTTTTGAACGAAAAAATCTCTGAGAACATAAATATGTCTGTCACCAGGCACAAGGATAGTTGAGCAAGATATTTTTGCATATAATTCCTTAAGAGCTTGAAGAACCATGGCTCTCCACTTAAAACACCAGATTTTTGGACTGTTTTCCACATTTATGAACTGGCATTCCTGCTAAGCTCCAGGCTTGCTCAGTGCATGTCAGGTTAATGGCTTCACTAGTGAAATCTCAAAACCTTTCTCCACCATATTTTTTAAATTATATCAATGTGGCTGAATAATTAAACAGGGATACAAAATAGTAAATTCCTACACCTAAGTATTTTGATTTCCAAAGAATCACAACATCAAAATCAGATCTTTTTCAATTTGACTGTTGAAATGATCCATTGTGATTTTTCACTCTTCTTGAAAGTCCTTGAGCTGCTTTCATATGAAGCATTGTGGATCAAATAAAAGGATTAAGACTTAGATAAATGTTTTCACAATGCCTGGATCTTCTGAGCTCCCCAGATATAAAAGGAGATTAAACAAAACACAGCACAATTTGAACTTAAATAATTATATCAAATCTTTGACTCATCATGTGAGGAAATACGAATACTTGAGGCAAGTACATGTGGCAAAATCAAGAACCTTCTTTAAATTCAAATGAAGAAAATTATATCAAGGCATTGCCAAAAAAAATTGTCACTTGCAATTTTTTTATATCAAGTCCTCAAAATGGGCACCCAGACAATATCTATACCTGAGGGTAATGAGCAGGAACGAACAGCACAACTTCCAAAATACTGTTTTGCCTTTACAGCTGTTCATGTATTTCATTCTCACCAGCACCACACATTTCTGACATACACATAAATAACCATTAAAGAAGCCTAATGAATGGTGCAGCATGGACTGCTTTCTGTTGTGCATGTTTCACAACCAACTCACCAAAGGCACATCAGAAATTAGGCTTTACTCACATAATGATTTATTTAAAAAGCAAGGTAGGAAAGATTGCCAGCTATGTCTGCTCATTATCAGGCTGAAACACCCTCTGTTGGTTATCAATGCCTTTTCTCTCAAGTAATCCCAGGAGGTAATTCCTAGTGTTTGTTTTCTACTTCATGTGTGTGTCTCTCCCCATTGTAAAGCCACTGTGCAATATGCATGGATGTTTGTACATTAATGCCAGTATTTCCAGACTGAAGGAATCAGTGAATCTCAAAATAATGCACACAAGAATGTATTTCTTCAGTTGTACCATTCTAAAAATAGGAAGAGTCTGGATTTAATAAAGCATGTCAACGAAGGCTTGTCTCCTTAGTGCTGTGAGGATCGGGAAAAGTACATTTTTTTAATACCAAACCAAATATTTTTACTGAAGAAGATTATATGCAGGTCTAAAAGCACATCTGTACAGAGGACTTGCAGTAAGGATATGTCTCACTGAGTCTGCAGTGCATAACAAAGCATGGGGAGAACGATACACATTGTAATGTGCAAACCCAAGGCATCCAAAAATCACTCCCTTATTGGATCAATTCAACTGATACATTTGAAACAACTCACATTCTAAACTGACCCACACTTTTTAAAAAGGAATTTCTTTCACTTAATATCTTTCTTTAAGTTTCCTCTTTAGACACTAAGAACCTGTATTTACAGTCAAATAATTACTCATGTGACATTTTAAAAGAAACAGAAAAGGTCTTTGGAATAATGCTTGTGGTTTTTACTTAGGAAATCAAAGATACAGGCTGAAGACACAAACTTATTGTGAAATTTCTCTTTTATATATAAATCACAGAAAAATAAAAGGAAGTCATTCATTCAGCTGTATTATTAATACTTACATCTAAGCCTTAAAGAACTCACATTTTGTCTGTCAAAATCCTGAAAATTATTCTTTTTCAAGTCTTCAAATATTGTGCAATGGATTTAAATCCATTAAAGGAAGATTTCACTTCAGATCCATGGCATTATATTCAAGTCATCCAGGGATATTTGAAAATTTAAGTCTGTAGTACCTTCACAACTGATTACTTTAATGGCATTTAAGATAATATACACCAACTGTTTGGAATTACCTGTCTACATCAGTGTCACATCAAACCAGTCTTTCTGCCTACATCAAGATTTTGTAGCTCTATATGGGAATCACTGTGTTATTCCTGTCATTCACATTTTTAGCGCTGTGCTGTTAGTCCCCGCTTAAACTAATGAATAAATAATAGCTATTTTCCCTATTTCTTGTCAAATTAAACTTTACTTCAGTTAGTCTTTTGCTGTTTTCTCAGCTCCACTGGGAGGAGAAGGGATTTACAGGTAGGTATGTTTTCTGAATTTAAACTTAGCAGTAAGTCCCTTCCTAAGCAAAGGAGTGTATTAAGCCAACCCCAGCTCTGCATGCAAGCAAAAGCAGAGGCTGCTTGATTTCTCTCTTCATCCCAGCCCAAGTCTGTTTGATGGCTACAAAGGAAATATCCCAGTCCAAAGGATCAGAGAGACACTCTGGAGGCCAGAATCCCACAAATGCTGACTGTGTGGCAGATCTTCACATTTTATTTATTCACCTAGCTGTAAATTCCCTTTCCTGAGTACAGATGCCAGATACCTGAAGAGGCTGGGAAGGAGCACAGCCTGTGTCTTCCTCCCAGCCTTCCAAATCCCAACACACTGTGCAGACCCTGACCTTCTCCAGCCCAGCAAGAGAAAGTCTGATGGGGCTCCCTGTGGATTTGCTTCCATGGCCTCTTGGAGAAAGCACCAGTAACAGAATAAAAATATGGGAGACAGGAGGAAGAAGTGTCACACAGGGGCAGCACTAAGGGTGAGACATCCCAGCAGCTCCCAGGCTTTGTGGTGTGCCAAATTCCCATATTGTACATGTAGGAAGTCTCTGCCCAGAGTATGGCTTTCTCCAAAGGTTTCTCAGGAAGACTCCTAAGCTAGAGCTGTCTGTATCTTCCAGCTAAATTCAGCAACCAAATATCTGGTAAATCTCCACCCCTTCTACAGAAAATAAGAACTGGAAAACTCTTCAGACTGGATAGACCCAAATGATAATTAGCCAAATCCACCATCAGAGAGGGAACAGATGACAAGGAGAGATCCTTCCCCTGCAGTCTGTCAGAGAGAACCTCTTGTTCTGTTAATCTAAAGGCCTGCTGGTGCTGCAATTTATATAGCTTTGCCTTTATCCAAGATTAATTATGCAATTTTGTGTTACATCCAGATTCTATGATTAGAGTGAATATTTTCAGATGCTACTTGGACTTTGCTTCCACGAGTTCAGCTCCAAGCATCACCTTGACTTCTATGTCTGCAGTTAGGAACTACTGTGGCTACAAGGGATCACTTGGGAGAATCCCAGCTTGAGACTGTAGCTTTTGATGCTGCTTAGCTATGTCCAGCCTTTCATTTTAAAATGCATTGCAAGGGTGTTTGTGACACGACTGTTTGTCATCCAGGAGTTTCCAGACCTCCTCCTGCCTTTCCATCTGGCTTTTGGGTTGGCTTGTAGAATATGAGAAGTGTAGTCCCTTTGCCAAGTCCCTGCAGCTGTGAGCATGGGAAGTTACTCTTCATCTAGTGGTGACACTGAACTATTTTGATACTGAAATTTTTTAATTCATCTTGTTTACTGAACATCTTATGGTTGAGTCTTATTTTTTAAACTCCACAGAACACCTGCAACCACAAAAAGACTTGCAGCATAAGAAGCAATCACAAACTTCACTTACATACTCCATCTAGTTAACAAGGTTTTGTATGGAATCTAATGACAGACAATAGGAAAAAATCTTTTACCTTTGCTTGGAAACAGGAAATAATTTAAACTACTGGGAAATTTAGCTTTTTAGATGTCATGGAAAATGTATGAGGTGTTATAGTGTAGATGGCTGCTGATGAATTATAGAAGAACTTAGGAAACCATAACAACAAAAGTTAAGTGATTTTGCATCAAATTGATACCTGGGATATAAGTTCTAGGTTGGATCCCAAATAGGAAAGGATATTTTCCAGCATAAATAGAAGTACATCCTTCTTCTGTGCACCCTAGTCCTCACAAGGCTTGTAACATTTATGACCTAAGTCCTGTGAGAAGACCATGTGAGAATTACACTTCATCCGTGTTAAACCCCAGCCTTTATGTTCATCCTCAAACCTTACTGCTCTGCTCCCAAACCTAATCCAGATCTAAATTTGCACAAAATATATTAAGGGATAGGCTGTTCTATCCCTGTTGAATACTGTATCCTTGAATACATTATAGGTTTTTATTTTTGTCTTCCAATTACAGGCACCATGAAAGCATGCACATTTGGTAGCTACTTTTTAAAGCTGAATTCTCTACAAAGTAAGTACAGATCAGACAAAAACACACATAAGGGGTGTCATAAAGCATTTTCATAGGTCATCCTTTGACACCTTCCTGAATGGTAATGAAGCCAACTTCCTTTGCTGTTTTCAATGGACTCACCACATGATTCGTTTTCTCCTAAAGCAATTCATAGGTGGATGATTTGATCGGCTGCTGTTTTCATGCAGTACAAAAAGATTTCCCTCCTCTCTCAGCTCTGTGGTACAGCATGAGCTGCAGAAGTGGCACCTGTGCCATCTCTGACCTGTACCAGCATCCTCCAGACCAGAGGGAGGTGGCAACACTGGCTGTTTGCAAAGTCTGAGACTCAAAAAACTGCTTTTTTTTTTTTCTCCTCTGGTGGTGGTCAGACCAAGAAATGTTTCAAACACCAAAATCTAAATAAGAGCTTTCCCTACTACAAGGTAGTAATTTTTTCTTAAAAGAAATGTTTGCTACTCTGAAGTGTTTTTTACCTTCCTCTGCCTATATTGTGAAATTCTCTCTTACATCTATAGCTACACAGACATAGGATAACAGTTCAAAGGCAATAGAGTGTCAGGGAATAAACATGCTTTTAGATGCTTTCATGGGATATTTGCTTTGACATTTCCATGTAATTTAGGGTTAATGTATCTGCCATTACAGCCAAACGTGTAATGCCAAACACTGGGGAGGGGGAGTGGTGAGTTTTTCTTTCACTGTTTTCCCTTCAGTTTCAGCATTGCGCCTGATTTTCTGTCACAGCCTTTGAGCGGCAGCGCTCCTGTCCTCCCTTGTGCGCACCCGGGGGACGCAGCCGTGTGTCTGCGTATCCTGTTCCTGCAGACACCGCAGTAACAGAGCCCTGCCCGTGCCGGGAAGATCCACAAACGCCAGAGGTTCATGTCCGGATAGGAGACAGAGGAGTCCTGCAACTTTATTCGAACAAAGAGAGAGTGCACTGGCACACACGCCAGCGTGTGTTTTCTCTCTGGAGCTCTCGGAGGGCGCAGCAGGCGCCGTTTATCCCAAACTCCCGGCCGCCTGTTGCCCTCTACCTTTCCCAACTGACTGAGGTACTAGGAAGGTACAGCCTTCCTGAACCGCTTTCCACACATTCCCACCTTGAACCTACTGTTTTACCCCAAAGTTCAGAAGTTCAGCTTTGTGCAGACCCATGTGTGTTTCAGGAGCCGAGTTGTCTGGGCTCCGTAATGAACCTGCTACCCAAAGTCAGTAGGGCCACTAAGAACCATTTCAAAGTTGTTAATATCCTTACCTTCACCCATCAAATTGTTGGTAAAGCTTTCCTCTCACCCGCAATTCCCTGCTCCTCTGAGGAAAATGGAAGGAATAAAAATCTGCATTTTCCCTGGAGTGACACCCGTGAGCCGCTCGCTGGCTGTAAGGGGCTCCTGCTAATGTTCCCGTGCTGGCCGCGCGTCTGTCTGCAAAAACGCGGGCGGGCTTTAAGATTTGGAACAAGTATTTTCACGGAAGCATTTTCCGTGGAGCCGTTCACCTCTGGAGACTGGGCTGATTTTTAAACCGAGTTTTTGGGGTTTGGATACACCAGGCTGCCCTCCGGCGGCGGCCGGCGCGCCGCGCCCGCTCCCGGCTCTGCCAGAGCCGCTTCCCGGCCTCGCTTCCCCCGCTCCTCCGCAGACCTCGGGAGCACCGGCGGCTCAGGGATCCCGAACGCCTCGGGAGAGCTCCTGTGTGAACTGGACAGGCTCCCAAAGCCTCGTGCCTGAGCTCCCCCCAGCTCTCGGGCTGTAACCTCCCGCTCTGGAGAGCGGAACCAGAGACAGGAGAACACGTTCTCCATCATCTTTTACCAGGAGTTTGAAATAAAAATCTAAACGGCAGCGAGCTGCCCGAAACACGTGTCGTTCCTGTGCTCCGTGCCCCTGTGAGCCATGTCCATGGGGATGCGATCCTCCTGGTGCTCCATGTCCCTGTGACCCGTGTCCATGGGGGCAGCATCTTCCTGGTGCTCCATGTCCCTGCGACCTTTGTCCATGGGGACAGCATCTTCCTGCTGCTCCATGTCCCTGTGACCCGTGTCCATGGGGACAGCATCTTCCTGCTGCTCTGTGTCCTCGGGAGCCGCCTGTGGGGATGGTGCGTTCAGCTGATGCTTTCAACCTGCCTGTGATTCTTCAGGGAGCAATTGTAGGCTGCTGGGTCGGTGTTAGAAGGAAGCAATAATTGCATTTGGTTTCTACACACTCTGAAAAAACGGCTTCCTTTAGTTATTACAGCAAGATTAATGGAAAATGCTTCACGTTTATTTTCAGAGGAGATGGTTACTATCACCCTCAAGTCAATTGCTATTATCAGTGTTCAGAGAAGAAAAGGAAGTGCTGCTTTCAGAGTGCAGTGGTCTCACCTGCTCCCATTTGATTTTGAATTCCTCTCAAAAACAGGGGACATTTAGTAATTTGTCACTGTGTATTCTACAAGCTGAATCAGCTCCAGTGCAGAAAGGCTGCAGTGGGATGCAGCAGCTTTGCTCCTGTTCATGCTCAACCTGCACAGGCATGGGAGTTGAGTCACCTGGAACTAAGGATCTCCCTTGCAGCAATGATCTGAATTTCTGTGTGAATTCAAACACTGGCAGTGGTGGGAAAAGCAGCAGGGTCACAGCTCTGGCTGCTGACAGGGTACAGAGGTAGCCAAAGCCAGCACTGAAAGTCAATAGGCATGAGACCAACTTGTTTTGCTTTCTGTGTTTGGTAAAGCTCTTATTTTCCTTTAAACTTAGAATTTTAGGGTTATTTTCCAACACAGTTACATGGAAGAACACCTCTATCTTTAAAAAGCCAGTGGCCAGAGGAGATGCAAAGTGTTACATGATTATTTAGCAAACTCTGCCAAAGGCTGGTGTACTGCAGGAGGGGACCTAATGCCACATGTACTCTCCAGATCTTGGAGCAGAGATGTTTTATAAGAATGTACTGGGGGTTGTTTGAACTTCTATGATCCCAAAACATCACTGGTAGCTCCACCTTGGCTATCTTATATTTTATCACAGAAAACTATCAAATGCCAGGCCAGTTCTTCCTAACATCAGTGTTAAAAAGGGAAAATACCCTTGACATCCAAAGCAGGAAGGATCAATCAGTTTGCAAGGACTCTAATGGTATGAGGAAGCACTTTATTCAATTATACCATGTCAGTGCTAAGTATGAAAGACAGGGTGCCCTGCACAGTTATGTTAAAGGATATCCTGCTCTTAGGGTTAAAAAACATCTCACAAAAACAATGTGAATGGGAATATGGCACTTACATAAAGGAAATTAATGTAGAGGTCACCCTTACACAGCACTACAAACCTGGGTGCACATGGTACAAGCACTACCTTAAGCAACTGACCACAGAGATTTGGCACACATCATCAGCTGTTTAACAATTAGCTTATTAGATCACATTTAATCTAACTAGGAATCTGGTTAAGGGTTAAATCTCTACAATTAAAAGCTTCTCTTGCTGAAGATTTTTTTTTAAATAAAGAGCTTGTAGCTGAATGGTAAATAAGATTTAGACCTCTTAGAAGATTAAGTGTTCTGCTCTGTTTCTAAACTTAATCTTAAGGCAATTAATAGTTCTCAAGGTCTGAACAGTAGGGATATGCATGAATTTTCTTAATTCCACCAGCTGAAAGTGAGTTGAATGACTCTTGCCCTACATTGTCACACAAACACTTGCATGGCTTGCAGTGATGTAAATCAGCAGTAGTACAAGATTATCCACCAGTGATCCATAGAAAAAGTAATACATCATAACATATTACAACAGATTAAAAATGTATCAAAGAAAATCCTTTTAAAAATCATAGTAAGAATAGGGGCTCTTTGGATATTTTTTCCCTTTAACTTACCCTCTAATTTAACTTTCCTTCTAAAATGGATGAAGTTAATGAAGCAGTTTATAAAAAATAAAATAGTTGTCAAACAGCATATTTAATCCACATCTGCATTATGCAGTGCTTATTGTGAGTGGGGTATGTGGTGTGACATGTACAGGGACATATTTCCATCCTGGAACATGGAAGAGCATGGGCACAACCTCGGTTTCCCCAGATCAGGATCCTGAGACTATTTCTCCTGACTTCCCATTCCCACTGTTTCCAAATGAGCACTGCAATCCCATATTTTCCTTTTTTAACTGCATATAGTCATTTTGCCAGCTTCTGCTGCCACATCCTGAACAAAGAGTACACATGAGCAGCATTTCTGGGTGATCAGCTGGGATCACGTTTGCATGATGTTTGGATGATGGAAGTTGTGGATTGATACTGTGGCAGGGAGTCATCAGCTGGATGATCCTATGCAATGCCTTTTTTCAGAAGTCAGCTTTATCAAGTGTTAATTTGGTGCTTCTGGTGCCTGACAATGACACACTTCATTGACCAGCAGTGGGTCACAGAGCAGAGCTGAGCATAGTTTAGGATGTTCTGGATCACATGGTGGTCACAGCTGCTTTTGTCTCCCAAACAGTGACCCATAAAGCAACAGCAAATGCAGAAAGTGATCATTATGAAACAGCCTAATTAGGTTTGCCATCTACTCGCTTACAGTGTTATGAATCACTTTATCAACAGGGATTATATCTTCATTTGAAGTTCCCACTTTGTGCAGTAATTATATCTAAAAGCCCTGTGCAGTCTGTTCACCTCAGGAAAGGTGAGTTACATAGTTAGTGTTGCAGAGTTGAAATCCTCGAGTTCTGCCACTCAGAGCACATCCCCTCTGGTGAGACAGTGTCCTCAATCTACACCCTTGAAGACCCACAGGCAGCAAAATACCTGCAGACAAATTAATGATTATTCTTAACAATGTTTCAGCTTTTAATTTTTTTTTTAATAATAAACCATGATTTAACTTCCAAATAATTTGAAATAGTCGAAGTAATATCATTAGTGTTGGCAAAGACAGAAATTCCTCCTGACTGGCTGCTAGTCACTCCTCACTGAAAGGTCTACGATTCATTCTGCTATTGTCTCTGTTTGACTAAACAAGGGGACTTGTTTTTTAGTTCAATTATATTTAAATGTAAAACACTTACAATTTCTTATTAACTGCATGCTCATGTGAGGATATTTTTATTGCTCTTCAGAACACTACTGCCTTCAGGGGCACAGATTTACCTGATTAATTGTTCACAAATAAAGAAAAAACCCCTAATGCTGCAAAGTATCCAGCAGATTTTCTTCTCAGTAACATGTTAGTGAATACCTCTCATTTGTAGCTTTACAGTTGTGCCCCATATTCTCAGAAGTTTCTGATTAAATCCTCATTAATCTTTGCATCACAGACATGGCGCTTTAAAATTTCAAGTGGGTGTCAAGTTGCATTAGGACTTGTGTACTCATTCTGCCTGAATTGTTATTCATGCACAAACACTGTAAGAAGTGTAACAGTGTCCTTTTTTAAAAAGGGAGGATGCTACAGCCCTCATGTAGAACTTCATGGTGTGAGTATTTTCATGTGTATTTTATAAAAAATAAAATTGTTATAATGGTGTGTGTTTGGTGTATATTTTGGTGTGCATTCTACACCTCATGGCAGAAGTTACAGAAGAAAAACACATCAGTATCATGCCAAGGCAGGTTTCTCTGTTCATCAAACGATTGCTCTGCTTATCAGTCAGTCTGTCAGAAATTGTTTGTCTGCTTTATGAACTCTAAACACATTTTTTCCTGTTTTCTCCTGGGCAAAGTTCTGTGCTATGCCTGGATGTAAGTTTTCTTATAAAAGGTGCCTTCACTACATGTAAGACATGTATGCACTTAGATTTATATGTTTTTTTTAATAATGCTATTAATAAACTTCATTGACTTTGTGTTCTATTTTGCTATTTAGCTCAGATTTTTGTTTTCTTCTGTCTTGTGCAAATTGTACTGATATTCCACAGGAAGTTAGAAAGACAACTTTCTGTAACTCGCTGAAAAGGGTAGGAGGTAGCAGCCTTCCTTTCCAAATGCCCACCAACAATGCTGTCGTCTCAAGTTTTAGGCCATGTGAGCCATAACCAAAGAATCAAGAGGACAGATGCATAATGATATGAAATCTTTACTCACCTGCATAAAAATTGAACCATCTAAACAGTTTCACTGCCATGGAATAATGTTGCTGGAAGCACTTTTTCGCCTCAATTTCCTGATGAAGCACAAGAGCAACCTTGCAAAGAACAGTGACAGTAGAAATACAGCACACACACACACACACACCCTGGCAAATAAAACTATTCTTTTCTTAAATGCAGTGTAAAACCAGAGTCACTGCCAATTCACTTTTGAATCTGACAGCATTGCTCAGCTATGGCAGAAATGTAACTGTCTCTAGAGTACTTGAATTTTATGGTAGAGTTTATTTCTCTAGGACAGCTTGGTAAATTGATTGTGTCATGAAATTCTTAAAATTTGTAACATAACAATCTCTCTGCAACACAAAAACACATAATCAAATGATGTTGAGGTAGATATTTCTACCTGCCAGAACAAAGTGACTGGTCAGTATTATTCCTGTTACTTGCACATTTTCTTAAAACTGACCCATACACATGCTTCCTTTCTTTTATTGAGTCTGCTAAAAACAAAAAGGCTGTGTATGAATTTTTCAAATCAATATTAACCTTTTTTTCTTAAGCTATAAAAAATGTAACCTATTTCTGTTTCAAAGTTATTACCAGGAAAGCTGATGTTCTGCTGGATGTTCTCAAAGCTTTTCAGTGCAGTAAATATTGTTGATATAATTTCACTGACATATGGATCAGAATAATATAGATAGTTCATAGCCAATTGTTTGAGATACATTTGTGTAGGAGCATCTAAGAGGAGTGGGAAATAAAAAAAAGCATGTAAAACTTGCTGCCAGCATTTGGACCAGTGAAGAAAGGGGTGATTGAAAACATCTCAGCTTTATAGTAGAGAAAGGACTGTTATCTTATACAAGGTCAAATATGTAGAAGAAAAAATCATCCCTGTTTGAATAAAGTATAAATATTAATTAGCTTTAACATAAGAGCCTGGAAATAAAAAAAAATCTAAAAATATGTGATTATGTATTAAATATTCACCCAAAGATCAGAATAATAAGGTGACCAAGAGACAGTCTAGTATATAAACTGGAACAAACAAAGAATTACAAGCAGCCTCCTTGCAGTGTAATCGATCAAAGACAGTTGCACTTAGAGTTGTGTGTGTGAATGTGTGCTGACAGGGTCCTTTACTAGCACAAACACAGAAAATGAAACGGCCATTTCCCAGTAAACTGCCATCTCTGCCACTGATGGCTGCCTTGTGCAAGCTGAGTTGGCTCATTCACTCTTTTGCTGTCAGCCTCCAAGCTTTGGCTTCTGGAGAAGGAAGCATTTCCTTCATCATCACCAACACTCTGAACTGCACATTGGTGCTGTCACCTCCAGGGAGCTGCTTCTGCCCTCCAAACCTTACAGCACTTAACTGCTCACATGGGGCACCCTCTGATCACCTGTCACTAGGAAGAATCAAAAGCAAAGCTTTTCTTTTCTTTTTTGAAGTGAAGACAAGAATAACTTATTATCACCCCCGATTTTTAAAGTAAGGCATCTCCCAAACTGCATGGCGTGTCCCTATGTGGGTCCAAGAAGCACAAAAACTCTCCTCATACAGAAACTGGGAAGTATGAGAAGAAATAACAATGTTATTCACAAATGCATTAATTACAACGAAGAGAGCAGAGTGGGAAGGAAAACTACAGCTCATTTGGCAGGGTGTAAGTGAGCAGAAACAATCCCCTGAGAGGTCATGTAATCAGCATGGCAGGTACTGTTGTCCTACACGCCATGGAAAATATTCATCAGAATTGACATGCAACACATGAATATCAGTGGATATTAAATAAGGCCATAAAACATTTTTTTCTCTGATTTCCAGCAGCCTTTCTAGTTCAGCCACACCAGCTTACCTATTTTTACTCACAGAAGGGAATCTCATTTCTGTCTTAGTATTGTAGGTGCCTCAGAATTCTCACATAATGCAGACATAGCTATTCTACCTCCAAAATGCTTCTCTGACCTAAACAGTGTTCTAAAAAAAACCATCCAAGATTCTGATATATACAGTGAAAAGTGACATTGTCCCTAGCTGCTGGCAACGCAGCAGGAGATTTTCACTTTGGAAGGAAACCTGAAATGTAGGCATTCCAAAGTTAAACAGCAGTTTCAGGCTGTCCTGGTAGGGGATGGAGGTAAAACCTTGTTTTTCTCACACCACTGCTGAAATGTGGTGTCCATACCAGCCATGCAAATATACACAAGACCAGCTATGGAGAAATGGTTTCCTGACCTTTCTAATAACAAGTGTGAATTTGGAAGGCCTTCACATTCTTCATTTCTTCACATTCTTTAAACTGCTGCACTGTTGGTGAAGTGGAAAGGGAAGGAAAAGGATTTTCAGTGTAGCCCCACTACACCTCTCACATACAGATTACAGCTGGTAAGAACAGACCATTTTTTCCAAGCTTTATAAAATGCATCCTTAGGCAGTAGTTTCAAAACCACTTACTCTGAATTTTAAGTCTCATGAAAGTGTTTCATTTTCTCCATGAATATTTGATCCTCACTCAGACAAAGCAAGAAAATGGAAAGAGTTTTGCAGTCTTTATTTCTTACCCACTCACTTAACAAGGAATTTGGTAAGGATGATGTTAGAGAAACTGAATCAACCAATTGGCAAGACTATTTATCTCAGCTTCTGCTGAAGAAGGAACATGGGAGATTTGAGAATATTGAAAGAGCAGCAGAGTATGCAAACCATCAGGGTGTTTCATAGACTGCAGCCACTTTTCACACTGAGAATGAGGATTAAAAAATCTCATTTAATTATTTCATCTCCCACTGTTGCTGTCACCTACTATAAACAACTGAGCAAAGAAAGATGAACTAGGAAAAGTAAACTAAAGCTTAATTAAGAAGGTATTTTCCTTTCTTTCCTACTCAGGCCCATACATGTATCATGTCCCTAGGATACAGCAGATGTGTCATTTCCTTACTCTGCTAATTAGAGACACCATATTCCCTGAGCAGAGTGTTGGAGGTATATTTTCAACTATTTATTTTAAAACAGAGTGACAGTCACTTCTCTAACTTGTAAGTATTCGTGTAAACACAGTCTATTTGCTCAACACCACTTAAATCAAATTGACATTTCACACCTTTCCAAAACTAGAACTGTTCCAAAAGAGGTCAACACTGAAAGCCTTGGATATGACACCAGGAAAGTTGTAGTAGGTGGAGCTGAGACTGGAACATTTTTTAGGCTATCACTGAAAGCCTATGCCCTAATTATTACGTCTGAGTCCAACTGAAACAGTGGAGTGACTGCTCAGCAGGCAGAAAAACAGCCAAGCAGAATTTCTGTAAATTATCAAAGGACTAACCAAAATCTACCCAACATATCTGTGGCATGTTATGAGCCTGTACAGAGCAGGAAGTCCTTAACTTGAGTATTTAAAGATGCCTATCACCAACTGAATAAATAGTGCTGCCAATAAGTGGAATTTTCTACATGTTTATGCATGGACAAATAACCAATTTAAAGTTGCATTATAGAAGATAATAAGCAGGAGGAGAATGCATAATACAATGTAGGAGCTGGCACACAGAGGGGATGCACAGCTTCCCTCCTTCGGATTTGGGCTGCTAAAGCTCAGTATGTACCATTTAATCAGCACAGTGCCTTATGTTTTTCTGTCATCCTGCTCCCCCAAGGAAACTGCCATGGTAAATGGACTCTGAGGAAGAGTGTGGTGGCTTTATAAGGACTTGGAGTAGGCAATGGGTGCTTTTGGGTAAGTAACTGTATGTGGAATACCATGTGTGGGTTGACTCAAGTCCCCCTAGCTCCACAGGGACAAATGTGCCTGAGGTTCTGATTAAACCCACATTATTTTCAGCAGTATAGAAAAGGTACTTTAATATTTTGGGTGGCTGTTAAGTTTCTTTCATCTGATGACCCTGTGGCCTCTGGTACCATCCTGTGCCCACACTTGCAAGGAGTCTGGTCCCATCATCTGCCTGTTTTCTAATTTGTGTTTTATTGTAGGGTCACGGATAATTGACTCTCACTAAGGACAACTTGTCATTACTACCTGTTAATTACAGAAGCACACATAGCCATAAGCATTAGTGCTACATGTGCATGGTCTCTCTATCACCAGCTACATAACAGGGTCCACAGGCTTAGGTGTCTGAACAGCATTTCAATACCTTTGCCAGCTTAAAGATAAACTTTCACAACAGCAGCCAACTTCCCCATCTTTAATAGGAAGGACAAACTCAAAGCCTCTTAAAAATCTCTAGTAACCTTGCTGGACACATTAAATGGAAAATGTCTGTAAATGTGTTGAATTATAGAGCTGAGCATCACCCTTCACATAAACAAAGCTATTCAGGGAGGGCATTTCCATCTCAGAAAAGTGCCCAGTATCTTGCAACATATAATTTGCATAACCAAGAGATGGCAGCACTCCATCAACGGTTTGCCTGAAGCAGTTATTTGGAAATGATAATGCATCTGTAAGCACCATACCTGTGTGTATGAACAGCACTAGGAGACTAAAAACGATGGAATAACCATGGAGCAAGACCTGTGATTATTATTCTATTGCTTTACAAAGGTCAAGTAAAGATGAAATTCATTTACCAGTAACTTGAATTATTCTTTACCCACCTTTTACTACAAATAGGACATAGCAAGAATTTGTTTTCATTTGGTTGTCTCATAGATGTATATTCTCAAAGCGTATTTAATAAGATAAAAAAATGACCTTTCACAAAAACTTAAGAAGCACATATATATCAAATATACTTTCACTTAAAGCACTTTCTTTGAAGCTGAAAAAGTTCCCTCATAGTAATCTTAAAGATCAAGGCATGTGTAAAATTTAACATTTAATTTTTATATATATATATATACACACAGGTGATTTTTCTCCTGCAGACTGATGCTGGACACAAATTGGAGGAGTTTGGGATTTCCCAAAGACCTTCACTATCCCATATCATCAGGCTTACATGCACACAAGGGGTTTGGTAGCAGTGATAATTAACTTCTTCCACCACATTCAGTCCATTTTCTTTTAGATTCTGTGAACAGGGTATGGATTCCAGCAACACCCTTCAAACAGTGCTACAAGGAAAATGAGCAGCACAACTCTATGGACACTATGAGGTGATGAGAAAACTGGGTAAAAGGCTGATAGCAATGAACTGGACTGAAAAGGAAATTGTTGAACTGAGCTGTTGCTGTTGGATGAGTTTTGAGAGCAACATTATTTAAATTAATGAGATTCACAGCTGGCTAACGTTAACATCACTTTCCACCTCTGTTCTTTATTGCCAAAAATAATTTTCCAAGAAAAAGGCCAGGTTCAAACAACTTTGATTATATTTCAGAAAAACACATCACAAATAAGTTGCATAATATCACTGAGGGTCTTACGTTTTTTTGCATGCAAATGTTATTCTTGTTTTAAAATATCTGATTAGATTTCCTCTTTTTGTACCTTTTTTTACCTTAGTCTAACTCCATTGGTGGTACATTTAATTTAATCCAATACATAAGCAGAATCTATTTGTTTTCTTAAAAAATTCCAAACATAAATTTTAGTGGCTTTTTTTCTTTTTTGTGTTTTGTTTTTTATTCAGTGTGACTTTGTTCTTTTGTGGTATTTCCACTTCTACAGAAAACATTCACCACTATTGGATTCATTCCTGATATTTCTAGATATACAAAATATTATCTTTCTTAGAAGATCAGCAAATGGGTTCAGTTTTGTTTAATGGCCTAATAGGAGTGGGAGTATCATAGCAGCAAGAGTATCACTCAAAAAACAATTCAGTATTTCATCAGACAATATCAACTGTAGACGATAACTAGAAACTGGAATATGTTTTTATTCTACATTAGTGTGTATATCCTAAATTACAACAATCAGACTAGATGAGACTGAAGCTATCATGAGAATAAGTCTAATTGTTCATCTCTTCTTGTTTTTATCTACAGCAGAAGGCTTCAGCATCAGCTTTCTCCTCTTTCTCACATAAATTAATCCTGTTGCCTGTAATGCCTGTAATGAGCTCCAGTGTCACTGGAAGGAGCTCCAGGTCACTGTATACAGTACCTGGACCAAATCACTCCATGAAACTGAGCAACTTCTCCCAAAAACAGATTGGAAGTTAAGTATTTCTATTTATGGGCCTGGAGTCCCCATTCATTATTAGTTCAATGCATTTTCAGAGGGTGGTAGAAGAAAACTTAGGAACATATATCCCAGGAATTTATAACAGCATGTTTCTTGGATTATTATTAACTCAATAGAAATCCTGTCTTACATAAAAATACTTTAAAAGACCATGCAAAATTAAGTATAATTCCTGGAGGTAAAAAATAGTTCTGGGGTTTTTTTATCCTCTCCCCTATCTATTCTTCTGGAGCTCCTCTTCCCCCCACTCTATGATGTGGTTGTGTCCGAATCAATGATGCACTTACAGATAAAAGGAGAATTTTTTTACTCAGCATTGAGTAGATTTATATTGCTTTCAGTTGTATTTAGTATTCCTTTTAAGTTGTTGAGGGTCTTTTTATGTGGACAGAAAACTTTAGATAACTGCTTTGAAGATAATTCCCATATCAAGTGGAAAGCACAAAAGATGACTAAAGTTCAAAACTTTTAAAGTTCTGACTTAGGGAGTATAGGAGAGCTTTTTCCATCACAGGGACCTCCAGGTTGTTCAGAACCACTGATATTTAGCTCATTTCCTTTCTCGAGTTTCATACTTCTCAGCCTCTACCATTGCTTGGGATTTGTTGACCTGGTTCACACCCCCAGTCTGCTGGTCAGCCAAACACAGATTGTGGTTTTATTTCTTTTCCTCATTTCTGTGACAAAGGCTTAATTTTAAGTTACCCACTTCCGATACACACATTTGTAACATGCTCCTATGTGCTCTTAATGCACTTTTACCTACCTTTCCAGGGAGGATCTCCCAAGTTTTTATAAAGAAGGTGAAATTTAACCCTTTTACAAATGAATGGATGACATCTTATAAGTTGTATTCCTACAATTTTATTCAAAAGAGCAAAATCGCTCCATTTAAAAAATGCTTAAGGGTGATGGGCAGGATCCCAGCAGAATTTAGATACAAACTTTCCAGCACTTGATGTAAATTTCGGGTTGAACCCTCCAAAATCCTTGTGTCACAAGATCATTATTTGTCGTGATTTGGGCTACTTAAACGCATGTTTTGATATCTCTGAAGTCACTTCTGCTTTACCACAATTAAAAGACCACCATTAGTTTCAGGGCACTATTTGATGAAATTTAAGACCAGTTTGAACTCAAATCAGTAGGAATACACACGTGCTTACTGCTGAGCATATCTGTCAGCTGAAGAACCCAGTGAAAGTTCTTAGGAATGACCTGAGAGATGTTTTGATTGTGTTTCATGTAGAAAAACTTTTGCATGATCCTTATCCGTTCTATGGTAACAGTTTGCTGAGAGATTTAAGTACAAATTCCAAAATTTGAAGCAATTCGCCATGAAGCAGAAAGAGAGAATGTGTCTTGAGTAAAACTGTGTATCTTAAATGAATGTAAGCTGCTAAATAACATAATATTGGAATTTTAAGATCAGTGGTTTGATGACAGAATTCAGGGGGCGGAACTCAGCTATGGTAGCCTGATCCATATCAAAACTAAGCTTCTGGAAATTTAGGCAAGCACAAAAGTCACTTTTGTCAAATTATCTTGAACAAAAAGCTTGCTATAGTAGTAGAAACCCCGGTGCCCTGCCAGGGGGAAGAGGCACGGTTCATTCAGCTCCCAAAGTAAGGCAGATTAAAAAAGCTTCTGACTGTAGGACCTGGAGAAGTTTCTCCGATCACCTGCAAAGCGATCCTCAGTTCCGTGAAGATAACCACGTTTAGAATTAAATGTCTTCGCATTAACACCCTCCTTTCTCTTACTTCGAATACAATTGCCTAGGAATTGTAAATTTGCACTCCTATCTTCCAGTTGAACACTGCATTTGTTAAGCGGCGGTGCAGAGCAGGAGCTCCCTGCTGGCAGACGCCTCCGCAGGGCAAGTCCTGCCAGAGCAAAATGCGATTATTAAAGCGGTGCACACTTTCTTTCTTTCTTTCTTTCTTTCTTTCTTTCTTTCTTTCTTTCTTTCTTTCTTTCTTTCTTTCTTTCTTTCTTTCTTTCTTTCTTTCTTTCTTTCTTTTCTTTCTTTCTTTCCTTTTCTTTCTCTCTTTCTCTCTTTCTTTCTCTCTTTCTCTCTTTATCTCTTTTTCTCTTCCTCTCTTTCTCTCTCTCTTTCTCTCTCTCTTTCTCTCTCTCTTTTTTCCCCACGCCCAAACTGAAGGCACAGTTTGGGTATCTCTGCAGAAAGCCGCTGCCGTGCCCCTGTGCCCCGCAGCCCGGGGGTCTCTGGCTTCCAGCGGGGACTGTGGCGATGAACCCGCGTGTCCTGCTGGCCACCGAGCCCCACGGCTCCTCCCTGCCCATGGAACTTGTCATTTCACAGCGAAACCCAGCAACCAGCCCGCTCTGCCCTGAGCCATGACTCACACCTTCCTAAACTCTCCGTTTAAGTTTGTTTACAGCGCTGGCGCTTGCTACATCAGGGCAAGGAGGGCTCTGCGTTTCCTTTTTCACTGCTTTTTTGTTTTTTTTTTAAAGCAAACACAACTGACAAAACTGTCAACTCTTTTTATTGTTTTCAAGTTGTATAAACAGAATTAGGCTGCAGGGAGTCTATTAATAAAGTCCTACACTACAAAACCATTCACAATCTTCAAGGTAGGTTTTAATCTCCCAGGAAAAAAATCAATTTTATTTAGAATAAACTAGTAAAGAATGGAGATTACTCCAGGGAATTAGTCTTTAAAGTATGATGGAGAAATATAGATTTTCTTCTCTATAGGAATAGGATGTCGCAATGCATATAAAATGTGCCATAACAATTACATAAAGGCCTCTTTTAAATTTCCAGGCTCATTAGTCCTATAGCTTTCTAGAAACAAGTACTTCTGGGAGGGAGAAAAAAAGGAGAAGGGAAAAAAAAAGTGTGTAATTATAGAGACAAATACCTGGCAGAAATAGCTTTGAGTCTTGAAAAAGTTCCACTACACTAATGAACCACTCCACCAAATCCCAGGAGGTCAAAACATATTATGTGTGTGACTCCAGTGCAGGAGAAGTAACCTTGTGCCCTTGCTTTCCATTTCTATGGCATCTCCAAACTGTCACAAAGGGATCAATGCAGAGAGTGAAGCTATATTAATACAAGTTAAATGGCCACCTGGAATACAGCTGCCAAGACCTTCGCTCACAGATGGTGACGCTTTGTCTTGGAGGCTGAATCTGGACAAATAACCCAAAGACCACAAATTCTGCTCTTGCTTGTACCTGTTCTGCTCTGCAGCTGAGCATGTCTTCATCAGCTACGGCAGAGACAATGAAGCTGATTTTACTGAACACAGAATCTGAGGCATTTCCACTCCAAAATAGACAATGGTGGGTTTTTAACTTTTATAGCTTGGAGAAGTCAGAACGACTTCGAGTCCTGACACTCTACATTTACTTGTTAACAGGGTCAGGATTTCACTTTTACCTCTGGTTTTTATTTCTCTTAGGCACATAAGTGAGACCTGAACTCTGTGCTTATTATTCCCACTGCAAAAATGTAAAGACCCTTTTGTGTCACTGAGAAACAAACAGCATAAGGCTGTACCACAGGCAAAACCACTTCTCAGATCTTTACATTCTTTAACTGTTTATGCCCCAAGATCTTAATGAAGTATCTGTTAAAGACTTGTCCTAACAATTAATTAGGGAAAACTATAATTTGTATTTTGCAGAAACTACAAAGCCACAAGTGCAGTGACAGCTGTGTGGTTAGAAGGAAGGTTTTAGTGGCTGGTGGAGTTCATGTACACTTTCGAAAGACATTCAACTTGCTTTTTTTCAGACAAAGAAGCAATCTAAAATCCCAAGCCTGAATACTCCATGACTCTCAGAAATTGCTTTTTAGCAGTCACAGGCACTTTAGGCAGAAGGGGATCTTGCATCTGAGCAAGGAGAAAAGCTCTGATCCAGAGCTCAGCTGAAATTTGTAACTTTCTTGTCTTTATTAAATTCTGTTATATTCATGAATATTTAACAGTTAAAGTATTGTTATTACTGCACAAACATTTTCCCAGCCTATAAATTGTTATATTCTGCCTCTGTTTATACTTTAATTTGATTTTGCTCCAACACAAGTATTGTCTATTTTTGCAGAGAATTCAGTTTTCTAGTGGAACTAACCTCTCCTCCATCTGTGGAAAATATTTCATGGCCTTACTGATGGCAGGACCTTTTGCATTAAGGCTATATGAATTAATAATTCATCTAATTTTGGTGTAAATGGCCTGCACTAGAATAAAACCAAGCTGACACAGAGATGGCTTGGTGTGGTCTGAGACCCAGCTGAGCTGAGTGCCACAAACCTGCGTGGAAGGGTTTGACCTGGTGTAACTTTCACTGGGGAGGGAGAGAAAAGCTTGCAGAGTTTTCATCAAAACCTTCTGGACGTTGTGCCTGTGGGTATGGGTGCAAAGCCAGCAGTACGGCAGCAGTTTGCACGTCTCCCTTCCACCCACACTGCTGAGGGAAGGTGGCAGCTCTGCGACAGCTCTGCTCTAACCACGCATCAGGGGCTCTGCTTACATTGTCGCCTGCAGCGTTTCAACACCGGCTGCCTTCCGTCCTCCTCCTTCATCCCAACTCCCCTATTCTTTGTTGTAGGAAATAACAACCCAGACAACGGCAATGTCTCTTTTCCTTATTGGTAAACACTCTCTGGGCACATCTGCAGTGATGATGATAAGGCAGAGGTCTGCTCTCAAATGGGAAAAACAGAATGTCAGTTTACATAATGGCCAGAAAACAAGAAAAAGAACCTACATGCTCGAGCAGTAAGCCTGTTTCTATCTTGTTTCATTGTCTTAACAGGATTCTTATTGTGTTTATATTTAGAGACATGGGAAACTGTGCTAGCCATGCTCCCCATTGTTACTTAACCTCAAACAACCTATATAACATGCTGTCCATTAAGGAACCTGAATGTAGACTCTAATCAAGGTGGCTAAACAAGATATAGGAAAATAAAGCTCAGTGCTTCCTCCTTGTTTGGGAAAAAACAAACAGGAAGGCTCCCTCTTACACTCACCTCAGCAGAAGAGGGAGGGAGAGTTTGTTTTCACAGGCTCACAGAAGATTTTAGCTCTCTGTTATGCACCTGTTTGGTTTTCCATCATTCACGCTGCCAGTAAATGGATAGAAACACTTCAGCAACTCATTTCCCAACTGGGAAACTTTTTCTTTTCTTTACTTTTTAGGAATAGCGTTTCTTAAAAATCCATTTTTAAAATCAGCAGTGGAAACTTGACATATCTAAGACAGCAAAGACTGTGACTGGTTAATCATCAGAAAGTTGATTTTGATAACTTGTTAGTGCTTGGAAGGCTTGCCTGAATGCTAAATAACCAATGAAACATTACCAAAAACTCGAATCCACATAACCAATATTAAATTGAATGCAACGTTCCTAATGACAACAGAGATTTGATTGCTGAGAGTTAATGATTTCAATTCATAGACAGCAGTGTTGAAGAGGACTAAAAGTGGCAACTGAGCCTGAAATTCTGAATGCAGAACAATTTCACACATAGAAAATATTTACAATGACTCCTGGCTAAAAATTTTAACTATTTAAACAGCACATTTCAGTCTTACTTTTTCTTCAGAAGCCACAATATGTGGGCCTTTCAAATCAGCCAAGGATGACAATCCTACAAAATCATCCACAGATGGCATTTTACAAAATCAGCCAAGGATGACAATCATAAATCCTTTAAAGCCCTAAATTAACAAATTTATATAAAGAGCTTCCACCTCTTTCTGTGATGTTCTGTCTTGTCCTAATCATAACATCTGAGATTCTTCAATAAGTATTGGGGTTTCTTATAGCAACATTTGAACCTTGGATATTTAACATAATATCTTAGCAGTCCCTGGCATATATCAGAGAGACAAGTTGCCATCAGAAAGAGTTCAATTCTTCTTTTTTTCCAATGATTTGGCCCTGGTGCATGTCTGGCTGCAAAGGTGCCCCATCAGGTATGCCTGACTAGATAAAAGCCTGAAGGCAAGGTTGCTCAGCACTATCCCTTAGTAAATATATTTCCTTGGCAATCACACTTCTTATATCTTGTCATCCAGTCATCAAATATGAGATGGATGTAAAGAAAGTGTAAAGGCTGTGGTTCTTTCTTCTACTTTCACCTTCCAATACCTCTGGAATCCTGTGCAAAGATTAAAAGGAAAAGCAGGAAAGGAAAGCGGGAGGCATGCAGAAGGAACATCAGTCTACAGGAGGAGCTTGGGCAACAAGAGATCCTTCATGGCACCTTCCTACACCACATGCAAGGAGACAACACTTTCCTGTCCTAGTTTTGTTTCTCTGCTGCTCAGGTTTCACACATACACCATACCCAGCACATCCTGGATTTAGTGCTAGAGATGAAAACAAACTGATCTCTGGGTGTGAGGTCAAAGGCTGGCCTCATTGGGAATATCTGCAGTAGAATTTCAGTTAGATTTCAGAATGAGAAATCCCTTTACCATGCTTTCATTTAATTTTCCTCACTGCTTTCTCCTCCCCCTTTAGAGTCTCCCTTTCTTTCAGGTGGTGGCACTGCTGCACCATTTGTGGTGCTCAGCACAGCTTCCTCTGCCAGGTTTCAGAGTGTATCTTAACAAGTAATTAGAGCAATTTTCACTAGCTCATGCTGTCGGCTCTCCAGCTCCTGCATGATCCAAATGGCTCTCAGGGGATGTTACGTTATGGTTGGTTTGTTATTGTTTGTTCCAGGCCAGTGCCACTAGACAAAAGCGTTACAAAATTGGTGAGTGGTATTAATCACAATTTCTTAGATGTCTATGTCTGCAATGTCCCTATTCTCACTTTCCCATTTTTTTGTTTAGCTCTCATTTTGTTCTGAAAGTACAATTAGGATGTGATGTAGAGAGTCCTGTGCCATATAGAAGCTCAGCAATAGGCTCAAATATTTATAAGGTAGATAAAAAAGTAGGAGAGAAAAACAAGCATTGCATTTCAACAACTCCACCTCTTTGTTAGGAATGACCGGATTACCACCTGAGAGCTTCCTTGCAAACAGCCAGAATCTCACTAGTTTTGATTATTTCAATTTCAACTAAGTTCAACTGAAGCTTAACAACTTACCCATTGTGTCTCCATATCTAACTTGACTTCAGCATACAATGCAGAATGTCGCCTGCTGTGCAGCCCCAAAACAAGCCCCTTTGAAAATAGTATTTATTTCAATTCAGTTAACCCTTATCATTTCAAAACCTTAATGGCTTTGAAATTCACAGAGATGTAACCCTATCTCTGTGGTAAGAGATTCCACTATGTAAGGGGAGGAAAATAAACAGAGTAAATATAACTAATTTATTCCATTTCTGATCTTATTGATTCCAGGTCTGGGGGCTTTTAAACCCCTTAATTGAGGCAATAATAAGTAATAATAGGTAATAATAACTTTGGCCTGTGTCCCTCCTGGATCTTTTCAGCACAATGAGGTGGCTATTGAATGTTATAAGAAAGAAACCTTCCAATTGAAAACCCACCAGCACAACTGAGGATTCTCTAAAAATATGGAAGAGAAAGAAAAGACAACCACTTTGATGGGGTGAGTAAAGGCAACTGGACAGCTGTTAAATACGTTTTGCAAAGAGGAGTATGATCCTGAATATTGACTGAAGCAGCAATAATAACAACAAGCCTGCATTTACATGGCACTTTGCACCTTCAAAGTGCTGTGCAAACAATAACTAACTGATCTAGTCAAAAAAGAACTGCTTCCAGTGAAATATCAAGTATGTAGTCACAAGAGAACATGCTATTAACTCAAGGAAGCAATTTATTTCAAAATCTATTACCATAAATTATACCAATCTCTTTTTCCTCCTTTTTTAAGTTATTCCCTCTGCAGTCTGATTAATGTCTGGATTAATTTGCTCAGGATTTCTGGAAATTTAGTAAGTGCCAACTTAATAGGAGACTGATAGAAATGTCAGAGGTAATTGATGCTTTAATGAGCATGAAATCTGGAAAAGTACCCAATCAGAATAGATTCACAAAGGCCTTTTTTAAAGCATGAGAGTAAAGGCTCATCATACTGGATTCACTTCTTTAGACAAGTTTAGTAAATTGTGTACTGTGAGTACTCTCTGCTTCCTAAACTTAGGGGCACAAAAGGTGTATCAGATCAATATAGTACTTTTCCCATTAACTCCAGATATTGTATTATTTCCTACCTCTTCTTTATCAACATTTTAAAATTATGACATTTTCAACTGAATGGCTGCAGAAAAGATTTTTTTAATGATAATAAGTAGGTTGTATCATGCCACACCAGGATAAAAGTATTATAGAAGTTGCAGCCATTCTATTTCTTTCTTTTTCCCTGCTTGTATTGATACAGAAAGTTGCTGCTCCCATTCTTGGTTTGCCTGTTCCTTTAAACAAGGCCTGATCTGATCTCTGAATCAGGTAAATCCTATTAGTCCATTTCAGCCATGAATACAAAGGAAACATTTCATAATCTGTCCACAACAATCTAATCCACGTCTGTTTCTCTATGCAATACACACACAATAACGCATATATTGTGTGTTATCAGGAGCCAGAAATGTCTTCATCTGTGCATGCCGCTAGGTGCAAACACTGTGTTTATCACTGCAGGGTTTGAAAGTCTTTTCTTTACAGAAGAAATAAGCTGGAAAAACACCAACAAGTCTCAGTGTGCCCCAACAGACTGACACTCTTGCTTCAAAGCCTCTGCCATATATTTGAAGGCAGTTCCCACTCCTTTCCCTTTCTGTCCATACAGAGTTCTGGCTGCTGCACTTGCACTACCCAGCCCCACGTTAGCTCTTGCAGTAGCCAGTAAGTAAAAACCATTGTAATGCTGTCTGGCTTGTAAATGAGAAGAACAATAAGGAAAGTCTGAGTCTGACAGCCAGCAGTCCATGGTGATTACAAAGAAAGGGGACCACATTTTTTACTCGCTTTTTGTTATTGTTATTAAGGTCAGTGTCATCCATCAAGATGCAGAGTTATTTCTGACACATTTTCAAAGGTCAATTGGTCATGTGCAACTGACAAAACAGATTCATGGAATAATGTACCCAAAAACTCGGGAATGTGCCTTTCCACTTTCTATTGTCATGCCCCTACTCATATTTCAATGCCAAAAATCAACAAAAAGAGACATTTGAAAATACCAGTTGAGCAGACAACAAGAAGAAACTGCAAGTAACTCATTTATACATAGTTTGAAAGCCATGGAATTTCTCCATCTAAGCTACCATTCTCCTCATTCCAAATATCCAGTCAGTTTTTAGCCAGGAGAAATATTTCATTGGCTTCCCCATTCTACAAAGCAACAGATTTCTTTAAAAGGCTCCAATGAAAGTTTAATAGGGAAACCCCGAGTGTAACATCTCATGCTACAATTCACTTGGCTGGCACACTACCATCTTTGTCCTTCCTTCCAGGAGGAATCTTTTCCTGAGTTTTAATTCATGGGAAGTTTTGGGAGAAATCTGCTGAGGTTTCATCACTGTACCCACCACATTTCCATAGGAAGAACTGCTGGAAATGGTAATAAATGGGTGAAGACTGAATCCAACAACCAACAGGACACTGAATGAGAAAATCCACTTTTACCCTCTATTGTTCACTAGCTGCACAAATACAAAGCTGTAATACCTCCTCATCCACATCTCCTTGATAAGAGAGCAGGAGTATCAGTGCTTTCCATGTTCTAGAGCCAGGCAGAGGAGCATTCTTTACTAAAAGAGACAAGAGGGCCTTGACTCCTGTACTCCACTCCTTTATGACAAATAAACTCACTGGTTTTTTGTTTCTCAGTGAATAACTTTTAAAACAAGGACTTCTTTTCCTAGCGAGTTACAAAGCTGAATTTCCAGGGAATATAAACAGTCTGATTCTCTTTTGAACTGATCTATCTATGACATACATCATATGGGCTCTCAGCATCCAGGCTCACACTGCACTTCTGATAAGTGACATAGCAGTGCTATCTTTGTGCATTTATAGAGAGAATTGAGCATGTATCCAGGCATGCATTGGTACCTTCAGCATTTCCAGCGCAGTTTAGGTTTTTGCATTTGGTAACAGCTTATTTGCAGGCCACCAATATAATGTAAATGGTCCTGGCACTCATAATTACTGATGATCAGTTAATTGCAATGTAGTACCACCATTGGGGCATGGAAATTATACGGTAAATAATTACCAAGTAAACAAGCTGCTTTTGTTTCATTCAATTTTGCAGCTTTGCAAGATTTGTCACAGTAGTTCATAAATTAAATTAGAGGTCCCACAAGTGATAAAAAATGTTCAGTATTAAAAACTTCCTTGAGTTTCTTCTCACTTCAGATGTCTGCAATATAAAAACCAGAAAGCACATGTTGGAGGATGCATTAAACCATTCAATTTGGAGTACAACAACCAAAAAAATAAGTAAGTTTATATGGAAGGATATACTTGGAAGTTGATATGTGAGGCAAGACACTAGTAATTTCTCCTTTACTGCTAAAGTTCACTGTTCCTAGCCACCATGTGTCTTTACCCAGCCCTGGTTTTCTAAACAAAAATAAACATAAAGCAAATATTTTGAATTGATTAGTTAGGCACATTTAGTTTAACAGGAATCAGGACATATGCACTGAGTCAGGTGTTAACATCCTGTTTAGTTCCACTTCAGACATACTGACAGGTAGCAGGTATTGACAAAACAGCTCCCAAAAGTAAAAAACATTCATTATTTAACTCTAGGATGAAAACAATCATTTAAAAATGAGACTGTGAAGAGCTGGAGACATTTCTGGTTTATCTTTGTCAAAGGCTCACTCTGTCAGCCATTGGGATGGGTAGACCTTGCCCTTTCAAACATTGCACACTCCAGCCTGTCTCCCCAACAACTCGGTGACCTCTCTGCTGAGGGAGAACCCCATTTAACCACCCAGTCACAAGGGGCTTATTCCTCTGTATTCTCAGGGTTTGCCCTTCCTAGATAAAACCAGTCCTGTAAACTCAGCAGGAGATTAAACAAAGTTCTCAAAACCAATGGCTCAGCCATTGTTCCTCGACAGCTCTCAAGTGTGGGATCGAGATAAGGCACCTCTCAGAAATAATTTCTTTTCCCTGCTTCTTCCTCTCCACCGCCTTTTAGACAAACACACTGGGTTAATGCATCTAATGGCCCAATGACACGGAAGTTAAAAGACAATAGTCAAAATTACTGTAAAATAGCTTCAAATTCTGTCATCTGTTTTCAGAGCTTTGGTAGTGATCACATATTAAAGGTACAAAATTTTAAAACAGGCTTCCCAGTTATTCTCCTAACTCCTGTTACATTGTGGTCCCTTCTATGAAAAACACTTAAAATGTTTTTTATATTATTATTTTGCCTCTGCAAAGACAGAAATAACCTGGTACTAAGACACATTGAGTAACTGAGTTGCACAATTTCTTTAACTCTGTGTATTGTGTATTTTCCACTGGTAGATAAAGATCTTCAGTGAAAGGATTCTCTTTTCTAAAGTGCTGTGATTTTCGGGCACTAATAGGCCTAAATGGCCCTGTTCCTACTCCCTTGCCCTGGGGTCTGGCCCCGGGGCTCCATTTAATTCCAGGCTTTCAGTCCTTGCCTGAGCTGTTCTGTAGGCAGGTTTGTCTCCAGGCTTGTCTCCCGGCTGGACCTTGGCCCCACGTGGCAGGCAGTGTGCTGCTGCACCCACCCTGCAGATGTGAGTTACAATGGGCTCCAAATCCTGCCTGTGGCCTCATCCCCTGGCTGCACTTTGAACCAACCTGTGCCTTTGTCCCCAGTCCTGCCCCTGGCCCTGTCTCCTTTTACCCCTGACTGGGCTCCCTGGAAGGACCCTGGACCTGGTTCATCCCTTGCCTTGTCTGGGGCTGTTGATGGACCCTGTCATCAGCTCCTGTCTCTGTCTGACACCATGGCCAGACTCTGAAGGACAGTGCCAGGATCAGTGAGGACACTGCTACCTCAGCACCAGTACCACTTTCCCCGAAATGGCACCAGGCCCTTGATGACATAAAACAAAAATCTATGAAAGTGCTCTAATAGCAGCATCAATAATAATAATTTAGTTCTCAGCCTCGGCAAAACCTAAACCAGAAACATGGAACTTCCTTAGTTTTGCCCTTTAAGCAACTGAAGGTGAAATGAGTTGTTCTGAAGTCCTGCTCAATCCTCCCCACAAAGTGTCTTCTATCACAACTGATTAAGATGGATGAGGTCCCATAAATATAATTTCATATGATGTGCTGTAATTGCCACAAACCATAAGTTAAACTAATTTATTTTCAAAGAAAGGACACTCATCAGTTACAGCCTTGAAGTTTCCATCCACTAATTGCTAAAATTCTTCCAGGTGAAAACAAAGAGGTGGAAATCTTCAAGCCTTTCAAATGTAGGAACTTCTCTGGTGTCACAAGTTGAAATGGCAGGCAGTCATATCCAAAGGTTACTTATCTCAGAAAAACAACACTACTTTTAACTCAGGTACTCCAAGGCCACCTAAGGAGCTGACTCTATTGATGTGTACAAAAAAGAACACATTATTAGGGGCAGAAACAAGTTTTCATGATTGGAAAAGGAGCTAATTTTACCTGCTGAAAGTATACCAACCATTACATTTCAGCACAAGGCTTAAAGAAAATGGAATACAGAAAACAAGATGGACTTGTTTTTTCTTTGGCTCAAAAGAACATATTTGTGCTGCACAGAGCACCCTGATGTATGAGCATTTGCATTGTTGTACACAATTTGAAGAGACATATGAGAGTCAGGGGTCAAATTTCCAGTAAGCAATGTTGCATAGAATATAATTTTATCATTTATTGGAACAATGATTACTTCTGAACTAACTCAATATGTCAGTATGTATAATCAATGTGTGTTGACCTATGGATATGCTGAAGTTTGTCAGCAAAGGCTCCCACCTGTCAGTGAAAAATCTAAACTCCATTTAAGTCAGTAGTCTACATCTGCTCCTCACTGTTCAGATGCAGTGGGAAGAGACTCTTCCCATAAAAGTCACATCATGCCCCAGTACACACCGTGGTAAAGTCAGTCACCCCACTGATTTTAATGGTGTTATTTGTTCATTACATGAGCACCTCAGAGCAGAATTTGCTGTTGTATGACCTCAGTGTTCACTCAGCATCCACAGAGCCACGCTGACTCTTTGCCAAACATGAAATTGAGTTTTAACATTGTTTTAAAGACCTAGGAGGTTCTGCATAATTTAATAAGTTGTCTATTAAATTGAATTGCTGACTCTAAGGTACAGATATCATTCAATTCTGATCTATTGATCATACAAAAAATGCAGGCTAAAAATGTGTGCAACACTTGCTATAAATTTCTATAAACCACACTCAAAATGCACTGATGGCCAAGGTATGAAAGCCAAACAGACATCCTTATTTCAGCCTAAAGATCTTTGCTCTTGATAACTTTAGCCTCCAGGCAAAAGACAATCACAGAAACATTATTTTATTTTACTTTATTTTATTTTACTTTATTTTATTTTATTAGAAAGTACTTCAGAATATATTTGTATATGGGATGCTTGTACATCTGAATGCTGAATTATGAGGACTTACGTCACGCTGATAAATTGTTTTCAAGATGTATGCAAGATGTAGCATAGCTTTCACAGGTTGATACCAATTCAAATAAAAAAAGCACTTAGCTTTCAACTTAAAAGAGAAAAAAGACTGAAAATATTCTGAAAGGTAATTAGATGATATTTTTAGTATTTTGCTGTCATTTTGTTAATTACATATATAAATGGTAAAAATTACCATACATTCACTTCATAAACAAAATCATTTTAAAATGACTGCCATTGTATTTTGACCCAAAAATCACAGATACTATTAAAGCATTCCAGACAAGTAAAGAATGCCCTGGAATTGCAGGAAAGATTAGCAGAATAAACACTTCCAGGCTTTCTTGCTAAGTTTGTTTAAATGAGAGAGAAGATGGAGACACTAAAAACAACTGGAGAAGTCATAAGTCTGACAGAACACCCTTAAATGGACACTCCCTTCCCCAATGTCCTTCACATTAGCCCAAGCATCAGTGGACTGTTGTTTGGTCGATCTTTTGGACTACAGCTCCTCAATTTACCAGCCCTTATCAGCAAGAGGCCCAGGAATCCCAAGCCTGTTTGTTTCAAGTCTATTCTCTCCAAAAGGCTCCCCAGAGTAGCTGCCACTTGCAGTTCTAGACAAAGGAACACATTATCACTTGCATTGTTTTCAGCTCTCCTGAATCTTCCTTAGCGTTCACGCTGAATCCCTAAGGAATCCTGACCTCTTTCCTGTAAATTTGGATTGTAAAACACCTGATTTGTGTCTATTTTACCCCCTTGTCTGGTATGGTCCTTGGAGCATTTAAATTATGTTCATGAGCATGATTGTAACAATAAGAAGTGTAAAAATAATAAAAGAGATATTTTAATTGCTTATGATAAAATATTATTCCAATCCAACAGACTGAATGAAATGTTACCATCCTATGGTTGTGTTTTACTCCTAAAGAAGACGAGAGCTTGGATAATGTGGATAGATGCACACACAGTTTGTAATTACAAAAAGAGCTGTCAATAACACCCCACCACTGTCACTTTTACTGCCTGACTCCCCCTCTCATAACACCACCTCATTTGTAGCCATGGTAAGATGCCAAATTGCTTTATTTCCAAACTGTATGACTACATTTAAAAAAAGCCTTTGTGTGCAATATATTCCACAGTGCTTACTCTCATTAGTATTGCCTCAGCATGCATGGATTCACGACCAGCATCCTTATTTCATATGGAGACATCCTTTAAAGAAATTGGATGCTAGAGGGTCTATTCATCAATGTTATGATGCTGTATTTTTCATGAAATCTGTAAATAAGGTCAACACGATAGGGATATTCCAGATGACAGAATCTCTAATAGTTTTTGAGGAGCAGCCTGTTTCCCTTTAAAAAGTCAATTTGCTTTCAACCCATGCCTATTAAAAAGTGTACTTAGTCTAGCAGGGGCAAAGCACAATTCCAGCAGTTTTCATAGCTCTGGGTAAATATTGCTGGGGTGATGTATGCAAGGCTAGCTACCCATAGCTGAGGAGGGGCAGTAATGGGAACTCCGGATCATTGCAAGTGGCTTTATTTGACTCTGTACTTCAGGGTCTCAAACATGATGAATTCATAACTGAGATAGTATGGCAAGAGAGAATAAACAGGAGCATTGGCCTTGTGAGAGCTGTACTTCAGAGAGCCAAGAATGCCACTTCTGTTGCTACACATGAAAATTTAAATAGCTTAAGCTTCTTCCAAGACTTTGGACCCAATCCTGATTCCCTGGGAATCACTGGTTTCAGCAAATGAAAAGGTCAGACTATTTCGCAATAGAGGGATTTGTAGTTTGTCCTCCCAGCCCCTGTTAGCAGCTCATCAGAGCCCACTACAGAACCCTGAGCTCAGGTCAGAGGCACCAACAGGATCTAGGCCTCCTGTGACTGAAAGTTACCACAACTGGGCAAGTAAATTGGGATGGGGGGTGTGTGTGAAACTAATTACTGGTGAACGTGGGTCCAACGTACAGAAATCACCACTGTAAGGAGAGGGGTAACAAAGGGGAGGAACAAAAACTAATTGGAAGAAAATACAGAGCTGGGAAATAGCAAAGCAGATATAAAGGGAACTAAATGAGGCAGGCAAAACCAGAGCATAAAGCAGTCCACATATTCAGGCCAACATCATTCTTTGTCTTAGCTAGAACACAGAAAACGAAAAGAGGAAAACTAAATTAACATGAACAAAAGTGAATAGAATTAAACTGACCAGAAAAAGACAAAATAAATGAGATTATTTATAACAATGGGGATGTACTTATGCATCACACACCTGCCTTCTGTCCCATTCTTATAAAGTTCTCTCCCTTCTTCCACTGATTGACTAAGATCCTGTAACTGTCCCCTGAGCATAGGGAACAACAGGTTACCAAAAATGGGTTAGCAATAATAACAGGAAAGGTTTGTGTTTCTGCTGGTGAATTCTCATTGTACTGATCAGTTAGTCTATAGCAACTTAAGAACTGGTGTCTTTCAAGAAATAAATGATCAGACAGTGGACATCGAATCTTTAAATTGTCCCAATCTACTTTTATTTACGGTTCTTTTCGACAACTTTCAGTTTTCCTTTTTTTTTCAGCCTAGTTCAAAACATCTTCCTCCTTAGCATGGAAAGTGAAAGAAATTTTCTTTCTTTCAAGATTTTATCTCCTGGCTCAGGCTCTGCCTGTGAGCCCATCCCAAGCTGTTCATGTTCCTTTTGTTCCGAGGTGCAGCCACATGTTCCAGGGACCATTCAGGTGCAGAACCCACCTGCTGGGTCTTGGAGCCAGTGTGACAGGACACCTCCCTTCCACACCAAAGAAGACACATAATCACTTTGTCACTTTCATGGCACCTATTTTACTGCAAAGGACTTTCCCTTTTAGAGAATCCCCCTAATTCCCTAATTGCTGTCTACTAAAGACCACTTGTTTTGCAGCACTGATTAGCTTTGGAGTGTATACAACCGTTTGTCAGAGGAAGATTTTTATATGAAATAGGCAGAATTTGTTTTACAGGATAAATCCCTCTGCTGTATCTTTAGCAGCAATATCCCATATTGTCAGTGCAGTCAGCTGAGTCCATTGCCTCCAACATCCCCAAAGGAATGTGGGAGCCTAAGCTCAGTGCACTATAACAGAGAAAGGCATGGGGGGAATAGTTAGCCCACAAAGAAACTATTAGTGGCATTAGCAGAAATTAGCCACATTAGTGGCACCATTCAATCCCTCTGTGTTCAGTGGATTTCAGGATTCCTACTGTGACATGTATGCACTCATCCTTGGTCCTGAGGAAGTGTCTCAGGTTTTCATCCACACCTACCATACATTAACTAAGTCTTATAATCTTAGCCAGTCTGCTATGTAATTTCACAAAAGAGTCAGCAACTTTAGCCAGGATCTGAAGACATCATTCTACTTTCACTTTTGTGTGATTATTGCTTCTGGCTCACCAAAATCAAGAAATTTTCCTACCTAACCTTTCCCTACCTAATGCTTCCGATGTGTGGGATATAATGTAGCCTCAACTCCAAGAAGGCCACAGAAGTGCCCATTCCATGAGAGACTTGAACCCACCTCCCTGGACATTTTAATGCATTTTAGCACTGTAATATCTCATTCACCACACCGTAGTTCGTGTTTAATAGAGGAATATAGGAATTTGTCCTATATAGGATACCACTTCCTAGACAATCAAACAGGTGTCAGGCTGCTATCTGTCAATCCTTCCACCTTTCATCATCTTCTGGTGGAGATTTAACCACAGGAACAATGATAAAGAATAGTCTGTAACTTGCTAATGCTCTTGCCCATCCATATCATTAGCAAAGGAATTTTGGCAAATACAAGTTTACTCTTGCAAAAGTTCTGCTGAAGTTAATATTCCCACGGAGCACAGGAATAATGAAGCAGCATCTGGCAAAGTTAAACTCAAACAGAGTCAAGAGTCCTGAATTCTGCCATCAGTTCCTCTGACATATTTTGGGTAATATTCTCAAACAAAATAAAATCAAATAAAATATTTTTCTTGAATCTCCCTATGTGTTGAACAATCCTTCAGCACCTTTTAAAGTTCACGGGCATCTGCAGCCAAGAAGTACTAAACACTTCTCCTAGAAGCTGACTGGAACAAACATGTCCTGGTGTCAAACTCCCAAGCTTTCTTTTAAACAAAGCTTTGGACAAAACGCTGTTACACAATTTTTAAAGTCAAATGGAATTTTTTCAAAAAGCTTCATGTCTGATTGAGATGACTGCTACTCAGGATTTTATCTGTAATTCAGTAAAATAAAGAAGTCTTTTAATGTACTAACTTTTTAATGTACTAACAAAAAATATATTTTACAGTCTTATCCTGATACTGGTTGAGTCTTTGTTGGCATTTGGCATTAGATTTCCTAATGTATCTCTTGGAGCTCTTCCAGAGAAGAAAAGAAGGGGAGGTAGAAGAAGGGGGAGAGACAGAAGAAATAAAGAGAGAGAGAAAGAAAATTTGATTTATGCTATTTTTTGTTTTAATCACTTCTCTCAAAAATAACACACAATGAACTGGAGGGTTTCAGTGGTAAATGCTGAAATATTATAAGCAGTTCAAATGGCTGTGGATTCTTCCCATCTGTCATGGACTGTAACTGAGCAGTATAACAGAAAAGTGATATTAGTTTCAAACCAAAAATAAATCATCAAGCCAAGTCTGTATGTCTAATCCTACCTACACTGCCCTACCAGTGACCTTTCCATGGCCAGGACAAATCATATTCTGTCGGGAATTCATAAATTCATTCTTCATGCTAGCTTGTTTTGGGTCTTTTTGTGGGGAAAAAGAAAATCTCAGATCCCTCACACTGAACCCACCACATTAATGTTTCAGACTTTGGCAATGCAAAGCTTCTCTCCACCCAGTCCAGCCAGACTGCTTTCGTATTGAAGATCTCTGAAATTGTCTACCAGGACATTATAAGGGCTAAGGCATTAACAGCTGATGCCTGTCCCCAGAGCATTCCTATAAACAGGGAAAAATAATGGAATCTCACTCCAGACATGGGTAAGAAACAGGGAGATAGTCTTTTACAGATACAAGAGTAAATGCAAAGACAATTTCTCCATATGTTTAGCATCCTCTTCCAAGGCCCAAGCAGGTGCACTTACAGGAACTGTAAAAACCACTAAATTCTGTTACACCAGGCAAGATCAAAGCTGCTTCTTTTCCACACAATTGATTCAGGCCAAGCTAGATTAATTTTTGAAGTTAGATTCATCCTGCCATAATCTTTGTTATGTCTAGTCTTTATTCATTCACGAAAATGGCCTGATTAGATTCTGTTATTTTTTGAGAAAGACAGCACCAAACAAGCCCAGCAATTGGAACCTATTGGTAGAAGAAAACAACAACATCATTCTTAGTTTAAGAAGACCTCATCAATAGTCCAGAAAAGGGAAGTGAAAAGATGTTCCGCACAGTGGACTACTATATGAAAACAAAATATTTATACTGTACTGCCTTGCTTTAAGATGTGTACTTTAGAGTGGGAAAAAAGTAAAGTTTCTCACAGATGACAACTAAAATCACAGATATACAGAATATCTGAAATAAAAGAGGCCTTAAGTACCTTATGTGCCTGAAAATACCAGAACAGGCCTTTAAAAAATCCTATGTGACAAGGTCCAAGGCCAAACAAGATGTTTGTGTTTGAATGTGGGAAAGACTCAGGCTTCTCAGATCCACATCTTAAACAAATGATTTGCCTTTGTTTGCTTCTGAAAATGCTAATTTGCACATACAAGTTACTAGTGCGCACCCATGACCATACATGTTTGGGGGAGCAAATTTAGAGATTGCTTTCCCGAAGCTAACTCATGAATCCAAACTTATAAGAAAGTCTTTGCACAAAAGATAAGTTCCTGAAGATACAGAATCACAGTTTCTAATCAGTTTCATTGATGCTCAGTGTTTCTGGTCACCATGGCAACCTACACACACAATAAATGGTGTTTTGTTTAATCAGCCATGAGAAAGAAGTCCAAGCATGGTGAATCAGACTGAATTAGAAACAGTTTCCTTTACTACCCTAATCAAAATAACTTCAGTGTAACTATAGGACAATTCCAATCAGCAAGACAGGATCAGGCCATGAAATTCAGATCTCATTTCTGTTTTCAGACACTCTTCCCAGAAGCTCAGATGAAAGTTTTACTTCTATTTCAAAGACAGGAGTTTTTTGCGGACGGGATTAGCTCAAGGTTCAGATTTTATCTTGCCTTTACAGTAGGTAGCTTGCACCAGGCTGAAGTCCAGCAGAGGCAATAGATGTTCAGAGCCAAAAAACTCAATTTTAGGCTCACATAGTAACTGAAAATAATACATGAGAAAATAATTCTTAAACAGGGAAAACATCCCAGATTTAATAACAATGGAAATAAAATTTCCTTACTCCAATTCAATGCTTTAAGGCATCTATGGCTGGAGTCTGCTCTGCAGCAGAGGAAAAAAATATAATTAATATATAGTNTGGAGTGGAAAAGGATTACCTTTGATGTATGAAGATCAAAACGCTCATTTCTTTTTCAGGTAATAAGATCTCTCTCAGATGGATTTCGGTAATATGAACATGTTTTCCATGGCATGGTAATAAAAATAAAACAATGCAATAAAACTACATCCAGGACTAAGTCACTCTTGAATTCTTAGTGGAATGTCAAACAAACTCACAGCTGGTGTTAACAGTTTCTAATGTAACAGTGATATGCAAAGAAAAATTATAAAAGCAATGTGGGCAGTAAGACTTGAAATAATTGTGCAGTTCTGGTGACATCATAACAAGCTTGATCAAGTGGCCTGTGATGCAATCATAACTGTAACAATTTTTTCCAGAATTTCAGTTTTTAAAGGAGCTTTAGTAATGTGGGTGGAGAAGGAATATCATGTAAAACTTTTCTTTTTATGTGTTTTTGATTCCTGCTCAGACTATACTATGAACTTTATTCCTTTCTGTTGCTAATTGCACCTTCCCTCCTAGAGGAACTAAAGCCTCAACATTGTCACAGCCATTGCTTTCATCACACTTTCATAAGCAACTAATTTTTTTTTTCAAAGCAAACCAATTTTTTTTGATTGAGTACTTGGTCCTCGAATTTTCAAGTACTGCTAATTTCAGTATATTAGAGGACATCAATGCAAATAGTTTAGAGATTGGTAAGATGAAAACAGAGGTTCAGTGGGAGAGAGTGGGAGAAGTAGGAACAAGACCCTGTGATTCTGAGAGATTTCCACCCATTGAGTAGAATCTTGTAGAGTGGTTTCTGAACTTCTGGGGTTCTTCTGTTCAAGGCAGGACAAGTGGAATTGAGAGCTATCGAATGCCATGCCAAAGCCAAGGGGAAACATAAGAGCAGAAAAAATTACTGTGGCTATCAAATTCACATTCCTTGTGGATGGCACCTTGGTAATAACAGCACACTGAACTGCTTTGTTTTAACGTATTTGTACTGGGTTGTTTCCAGTGAAATGCTACATATTATGAAAGACTGCTCAGCCAGAAAAAATGCCAAATGTGCTATTTTCTGTCTTTTGTTTAAATCCTGCTGTGGCTGCCATTGGTATCAGTTGTGTAAACGCAGGGAAACACCTGTACATTTACTCGTTTCATCTATTCAGTTCAGTCACAGAACCAAGTTTCCACTGCAGTCTTTGCTTTTTACCTAATTTTCCATCTGAGCTGGCAGAAGATCAAGAAGGTCAAATGATTTGCTCGGGATCACATAATGACTCAGAATCTTGAGCCCAGATTAAACGCAGGGCAGTCTCTGGCTCCAGTGCACGGGACTTGCCTACTCAGTAAACCACAGTAGTTCCAGCTGTTTTCCCTCCTCACATGAACAGAATATGAGGAAGTTTGTAGAGAATCTGTCTAGAGCAGAAAATCATCCAGCAGCAGGCTGTCCATAGTGAAATGCTGGATTTAAGGTGGGGATAAATCAATACCCAGGAGCTGTGCTACCTGATACTGTACTTTCCATTTCTTATCCCCTTCAAATATCTGTCTAATCCCAGAAACAGGGAAAGATTTTTAAAAAATTTTTGTTATCACATGTAATCTCTGAAGACAGAAATAAACAAAAAGAAAATATTTCACCACAGAACATTTCCTGCAGCTGCTGGAGTTCATGCTTTTATCATTTGGTAGATGGAGAAGCTGCATCACTACTAGGTAAAATCATAGCAGAGGAGAAGCCTAATCTAGATGAATTACAAGCAAGAGTCAGTGTTTCAAATATTCACCACAGATACAAATTAATCTTCATGGCAGAATTAGAGAGCTCTTACAGGCTACTGAGGGTTCCTGAAGGGGAATTTAAGAGTACATATAATTTCTACTGGAGTAAGGTAGGAGCATTAGGAATTATCACTGCAGCTTGAAGCTCTCAATTTTTTTAACATCCTGTCTGAGTTAATACATTTGAGCTTTAATTAGGTAAGGGCTGAAACTTATTTTGCATGGGAGACCACTATAATACCAAACTTAAAGGGAAGGCAGGGAATCTGATGCTATTCTACCATCAATGCAAGTTCTGCAGCAGCCTAGAAAACCAAGGTACACTTTATGTAATTAATCAGTTACAGGGTTAATTTAAATTAAACACTATTCCTAGTAGGAATGCTGCTGAATACATTTGAAGAAAACTATGTATGTCACAAACAAACAGATGAGGGACTCCCAATTTGTTCATCAGTCATGTCAGCCTAAGTAACCATTTGAATGCTACACTGGTCCCAGCTCTATCACTATTTACTGTTATGGTGTACAATAGATCTGTTACTTATAGTCTCACCGAGTCCTAGCCACTAAAACTTGACCTTTTGGCCAGTCCAGCTCTTACCACCCTGACTCTGTCAGACCCTCCCCTTTGATCCCAACAAGCATTTACCAAATTCCCTGTAAAAGGCCATCCAAAGGCAAAGGCCTAGGAACACTTCAGCATCTACCTATAAGTTGGAGTGTAACTGTCTCTGAATTCCTCAGTCCTATCACCACTGTGATGTTCTTGTTATCAGCAAAATCCCACATGCAGAAAGCAAACTGGTAGGAGATCATCCTCAAAGAAGATGCACATTCTTCTGGAGGAGGCACCTTGTATCCACTTCCTAAGTATTGCTCTCTGCATAGTGCTTGGTTTCCAGAAGTCACAAAACTGCTTCCTGCACCCTAGTAGTGCAGAGACCAAACTGCACCACTGAGGTACAGACACAGAAACACCACCGCTTATAAGAATGCCCTAAAAATAGATACACCCCACGTGATCCAGCTGTAGGATGCTCACACCCGAGAGGCTGCTCTTTCTCACCTACCCACTCGATCATAACAATGCAGAACATGAGTATGAAGGTGCTGATCCTCAGGAAATGCCAACAATTCAAATTATAGCAATGCATGTCCCCTGAAACACAGACTGTCATGAATGTATTAAACATGTCCTACCTTGACATCCACCAGAATACTGAATAAAGTTTAAGACCATTTATTTTAATCATATGGTGCTCACCAGTTTGCTGGCAAGATATAAAAATTATTTTATATACCTTTAGGGTAAAGGCTGTTTTTGACAGCTTCTTGCTTAGAACCTTCAGAACTGGATCATAANGTTTCTCTGTGCATGTGTGTGTGTATATATGTATAAATTTGCATATTAAAAGCTTGACAGATTAATTCACTGTGTGCACGCTTGCTCCCAAGGAGCACGCCAAGCATCTGGCTTAATGTACAGCGGGAAGGGCCTCCAGGGATGAGCACAATACCTGAGTCTGCCTAGAACAAACCACCAAACTTCTACTCATGGAGGATGTTAACAGGGCCATAGCCCCCAGCTGCTGCCAGCACACTTTCCTTTAAAGTTACAAGATGAAGTTCAACTTTATAGTTCATACAAACAAAATTGACTCACAGGAAAATTGCTGGGACTTAAAAGCTGTGAATATAAAAATATAAAACTCAGATTTGAGGCTGACAGTGANATATATTATGAATGTTAAGTAAAAGAAAATGTTAATATTCTGATTCCTCTCATGCTTGTCTGTGACCCAGTTATTTCCATTAGTACTATTCACACCCTTAGTGCAACATTTGCTTTGACAACCTGAATTTGTCTGAGGTGACAAGGCATCGTATTATCATCTGTCCAACAAACTGATTTTTAAAAATACAAGTACACTGATTGGAATACACTTTATATTGGCAATGAATATCTCAGATATGAAGAAGCTATACCCATTTTGCTCAGGCAAGCTTGTTGGCCTGTTCGTCAAACAGACAGATCTTTAGCTATGATCAGAAACCCTAAATGGACAGGAAAATCATTGGAAATTATTCTTATTACCTTGCTGCAGCTTAAATGCAATTTCAATGCACTTAAGGGGCAATTTACATTGTTAGAGCTCTGCAAAGATTGCTTAATTGTAAATTAAAGCAATACCTAAATGTTTTAAATGCTTTTAATTTTTAAATTAGTAGTCATCACTTCTGAGGACATAGTTAATCAAGCAACACAAACCAGATAAATATGTACTTTCTTTTGCTGCAGAGTAAACACTCTTCATATTTAATAGAAGTTATTCTGAATTCATACTGAATCAGAAAAGGAAGAGCAAGCCAGTTTTGACTGCACTCCATCTGCTACAGTGTTCAGAACTCTCAAGACTTTATTGCACGTAACACTTTCATGTTTTGGTTCAGACCTCAGCTGATGTAATTGTGGGCCACCATGTGACCTCTAGGAGGAACACTGGCCAGTGTGACTTGGGTGTATCCTGAAGACACAAAAACAAGAAGTCAAATAAAAAGAACTTCATAANAAATAAAAAGAGCTTCATAAGTATGGCAGCTTCAAATTCTCATGACTTAAGCAAATCTCATAATGCTTTGGAGGCTCTCTGATGGGCAAGGGTGGAGAAGCTTATACTCGTGGTTGGCAATGCTGCTGATATTTTAGAAATGATGGCATCAGCAAGCCACTTTGAGAAAATCTAGCACTCACAGCCAAGAGAGAGGCAAAGTGCCTCACCTTCCAGAATCCTCAGAACTGCCCAAAGAGAAGAAATCTCCAGATGACCCCCTGTGGGGAGCCTTTCTCTAAAATGACCTGGCATCTCTACTCTTGGAGAGAAGGATCTGGGAAGCTCACACTGACGCACCACAGTCATCCTACAGAAACTGTAGGGTTTCTTTTTAGAGTCAGGAAACAGTATTTCCTATTTCCTAAAAAAACTCTCTCTAGGAAGTGCTAGATTTCAGGATCGTGTGTACCTGAGGATGTCCCTCCACTCTCCCTCCCTCTTCCAGGGGAAAGGAAGGATAATACACATACACAGATGGATATTTTTACTTGCAGATACAGAGTATGATATAAGACCCAAAATTATTACTATTTCATCCAAGATTTTACACACAGAATACTGTTAACTTTCATTAGTAATGACTTTTTCTATCAGGGTCACAAAATTCAATAATAGATTTGTCTGAAAGAAGTTTTCACTTGTCCTCCAAGTGAAATAAGGCATTTTTGTGTGGCTGAGTTGCGCATCAAGAAACAAGAATTGTAAATAAGGAAGTACTTTGACTAGTGCAGAAGATTGATACAGCACCTGACAGCTTTCATTACGTAAATCTAATTTATTTCAGTAAACAAGTGACTGGAATCATGCATCATTTCTAAACGAGCTGACCCTCAGGTTTACATGGTTGGCTGATATGGGTTTGAAAACAGGAAACTCCAGCTGTAACATGAGTGACCCAGACAGCAAAAAGCTAGACACCAAACTAAATTGGAAGGCAGGAAGTCAAAGTTCATGCTCATACCACAAACAATACAAAAATAATGAAGTTCCTCTGAGATACATTTGGCAAAGCCAAATGTCATTGTGAAGCATAAAATATAAAAAAAGTATAATATAAATGTTTATAGAAAAACAGAGCAAAGAATTGTTGACAATTTTCCAGCAGTGTTCCAAAGAGCTAATCTATCTGCATACATTTTCATAAACACTATATGTCCACTATAAACTGAACACTGACAGGATGCCTAACTCCCTCAGGTTCTCTTAACTCGGCCATTCAAAAGCTCTGGGTTTTGATATCTTTATTCTTTGGTTTCCTGAACCTTGATTTAATTCTCTCTCAGCTCCCAGAATACTGCTGGAGTCCCTGCTCTGTTAGGCACTTTTCTTCTGCTCTTCTGACACTCTATTGTAAAGCAATTTTTACTTCTCTAGGGACCAGCCTCTCGGCACTTGTGAGCTCTAGAGTGTTCCACAGGTTCACACAAAGCCTTTACAGCCCACATCCAGAAACATATCATATCCTGTTTGCATCAGAGCAACCAACGATTTCCCCAGCTACACTTGGTCTGTTGCTGTTACCTCCTGGGACCACATTTCTACATAAACACTACAGAGACGAGTGGATGTGCCTACAGCAGAGCCAAGTGTTCATTTTGGGGACAGAATAAGGCAGTGCAGAAGAAAGTCTAACACCTAACAGCTCTGTGAGTGCAGTTCTGCAAGTCAGGGATAACACTGCTGAAGCAAATTGAGAGATTTACATCTGAGCAACTGGTAGTTGCCAGAGCCCTAATCTAGTTCTACACAGATCCCTGAAAGCTGGAGTTTTATTCCACACCAGGGCTGCAGCAGTTACATTCAAATCTTCCTAATTCCACTCTGCAGGAAACAATTGAAGTTTTAAATTTAATTTCATGCACATTTAATTTATCTGGATCTATAATTCATCCCTAGACTCCTGACTAGGCAATCTGTCTAATCACCTGCTATGTGTTCCAGCTTCAGGGCTCCTCTGCATCCTTCTGTTCTGTAACCAACCTCCCTTTGCTCTGATCTGTCCCACAGCCGGGAGCTCAAAAACTCAAAAGGTAATTTCTGCCTCTAACTCTCTGAGAATAACCCTCATCCCCATTATGTCTATAGAGAAGGAAGGATTGATACAACTGCACCCTATATATCCTACAGAAGATACTTCTCTGCAGAACTCAGGCACTGGAGCCTGCAGACACAGAAGGTAAACTCTGCATTGTCAAACATCTGCAAGAGCTCACAGCTGATCTAACACTTCACCACACAAACAACATTGGTATTTTCCACAAACCTTGCTCAGATGACTTTTTCTCTGAAGTTCCTTTTTAATCTGGTTCGGGATTTTTGCCTTCCAACTTCTCATGTTTATTCCCTTGACTTCTTTATTATAATGAATCTCAAAAAATATTATCCCCTGTTAAAAGAGTGGCCATGAAGCCACTGCTGGGCTTAGCCATGCCCTAGTGAGCTCCTGAAGCCAAGGGGCTTCAGCACATGCATGTCTTGTGGAACCAGCTTCTGTGAGCATATGGATAGATTCTTTTAAATTGCAACACATGGGAAAAGGAAAACTGAAAAAACAGGAATTTAAAAAAGCTTCTTCTTTATTGAATGCATCTTTTCATAATAGGCTGGGCAATTTCTGTAAAAAAAAAGGTTTTAACATTTGAAACTCTAGTAAAATACTGTTAGTTCACCTGGCAAGAGTGCAAACCACATGAATTCGGAAGCTTTTCAAAAGCTTTATTTCTGTTAATAGTTACGGCTTACACAGAGGTCATTAGCACATGTCACCATTATTAGTAACTGTTTTATTCACAAGAGATGTCAAATCTCTTCAAGGAAAGGCAAAAACTACAATAATAACAAGTGAAGTTTCCTTTGTCATCAATATTTTGTAAATGCAAAATAAAATGCAAGTGCAAAGTGCAGATCCACAAGCTTCAGTCTACGCTTGGAAGATAACGTAGCATTTTGCATTCTGAAACTTTGTATACAAATTTTGAGATTATGGACCCATTCTTCAAATGAAACTTTACTGCCACTATTTACTGTTAAATTTGCTGTGACAACACTGAACTGGGTTTGGTGACGCAATATGACAGAAAGAAACACAAGGCAGGAGTGTGGAATAAACTGGTACCTGCATGTACATAGATCTGTAGGGAAAATACAGATGTGTAAATCTCTGAAAACCAAGGACAACATTTTAAGCTGGATATTCAAGGCTGGCAATCATTTTAAAGCTACAAGGGCTCAGGCTGACCTTGAAATGTGAAACTAATCGAAGACCATATTAAGGCAAATGAATATGTTGGAAAATATCTCAGTAACTATTCAGTGAAACTTAGTTTATCCCAATTAAATGTTAGCTTTGTATTTTTCAATAAATACAATTAGTAGAGTTACTGTGGTTTCTGTAAAACTTCTCTATTTACAGTGCTTTAAACCTTTCTTGCACACAATTCCCCATAACATAAAGAAGTCTACAATCTTGGAGGAAAAAACTTAAAAGGCATTATCAAAATGGATAAATGGATTTAATGACAGGTTTTGTTTTACTTATGCCTGGTGTTTTTACATTTTGCAACTCAAGTTGTGACAGAGCTTCAATTTGTTTCCTCACTCAAGTAATTGAAGTTGCAATACTGTTTCCTGAATTTGCAATTTCAATTTGCTCATTCTTCTCCTGAGACTCATCTTTCCTCTTCATAGGGAAGGTTAACAGAATCAGTCAAATATGTCTTATCTGTGTCCCAGATTGGATCAGTGAGAATTAATAGAGAATGTTCTGTGCCTCACCTGGTTTGGCATAAAGGGATTAGAAATGTTTAGGAAGGGAAAATAATTATTATCCTCTGTGTTTAATTGTGATGATAGGTTACTAACAATCACTTCAGGGTGGGAAAAAAAAGCTTTCTGCTAGGTATTTACAGCATTTTCTAACTATATATATTACAAGATTTTCTAGTTCTAAAGATCTGTGTGCATGAAGTGCACAGAATATGTAACTCAAAGGTGAATGTTGTACCAACATTACACTGCAGAGGGTCTTGGTGGAATACTGACAGGCACACAGAGAGTGGATTCCAGATCTATTTGTAATTAAAGGTATCTTAGGTCATTGCACAGAGTATTCTATTTGAAAATAAATGTTTGATTTCCTCTCACAAAGAAGCAGAGTGTCTTAGCTGTAATTCAATATTATTGCATAGTTGAGTGTAGCCCTTTGCACATACACAAACCCACTAAGATACCACATGCACTATTTATCTATCTAGATTTATCTATGCTGAAGCAGGCACAAACAGTGTGGTTTATTATTTACCCCATACATGTATATGTGCTTACACACACTTACTTTAGACCACTGGTGGCTGTCAGCTTCCGTGCTGTCTCAAAAACACCGTGAATATTATTTTCCTCTCTCTAATGTGCAAACTGTCAAAACAAATCCCATTTCACAGCAAATTCAGTGTGTGCAGCAGACAGCTCTCTCAGACCACTCGCAGGGGCTTCTCAATGTAGACCTTGGGCCACTCAGTAGCAAGAAAACTTCACCTGCACCCAGTTTTTCTACCCCAACACCCACACCCTACTATCCTTTTTTACAAACTCATGTAAGAAAGCTTGTGTCTGAGTCCTGGTGTAGTGGCACTCCTGTGGCACAGCAGGACTTTGCTAACAGGGAGCACACACCTTTTGCCATTCCTAAGGAAAATCACATATCTTTTTTTTTCTCCAAGCCAGCTCAATTTGAACTCAGCATCTTCAAACTATAAAAACATGCCTGTCCATCACTTGACCAAATGGAGCAATTCAATAACTAGCAGATGTGCAAACAAACTCTCAGAGCATTTACTGGTGTGTCCCCCCAGTCTCTCAAAATGCTGTTCTCCATGGCCAAGGACACAGCAGCTCTGCTGAAGCAGCCTGAAAAACAGGCACAGGCAAAGTGTAAATCCTTACAGCAGAAAAAAATGGTTTGCTAGAGGCCAGCTTTGACTTCCCTACTCAAAACAATAGGAATAGGTACTTTTCCGTGCACTGAACAGTAGTAGCTCAACTTGTAGGTGTGCATCTAAATAAATTTTACTGAAAATAAAATCTGATGGCATTTTAATTAGTTGAGCAGCTTTATGTGACATTTCCCTTACATAAAATGAAGAAATATCCAGGTTCACGTATGCACTGTGGAATTTTTTGATCTCAGATGCTCTTTCTTACTTTATTTCTCTCTCTATACTTCCAGATAAGAAAATTTGGCATAAATTGGGTATAATTCAAAACTAATCTCTATTAACTACAGAAAACAGCAAAATCAATCTTCCGCTATGGTATCTAAAATGGAATGGACTACCTGGGCATGTACACAGTACAAAGCACATTTCTCAGCTGGCTTCAAATCCCAATAAAGACCACTTACAAAACAGAAAATGAGCAGAAATGTGAAGTACTAGGTATTTAATAACAATGCTTAAACAGAAGCAATACGTTATTTTGCTCTGATCTGAAATGGAAATATTTTCAGAAGACAGAGTTTGGAGCTGATCTTTTTCAAGGACAGGGAGGAGAGTTTTTCTAAGTTATTAAATTAGAAGAATTTATAGATTCAGGCACACAGAACAAGATCAGATGTGTCCAACAACTCTTCTTCACATGTGCTCTACCCATCAAAGGATGAGGAGGTCCAACCTGCCAAACAAATGTTTTATATTGAGCTGGAGAGCTCCAAATGTCTCACAACAGTGTCAGATAAACAAAAGGAGACACGAGAAGGTGACAGGGAAGCTCTCACTCAAGTGTTGCTTCTGTTTCGAAGATGAGTGACAGACAAAGAACTTTCCCCCACTTAACAACAAAAAGAAATCTCAGACTACTCAAGCCAGACAGCCAGAAACACCAAGGTTTTGCAAAATATTTTCTAAGATAAAGTAGAAAAATATATTTCTGGTTTAAAGAGAAATCAAATCAAAATAGTATCATTTATGCTTCCAATTGTAACTTTTAATAAGAAAATCAATACCACAGTAATAACATTTCAATAATGTTATTAAATATTAAACTTTACTGACCACAGAGATTGCCCACTTATCAGTTTAATTTCTTTTCTGCTAGAAAATAATTGTATCAGATAGTAATTGATTGGCCAGTAATAATTCATGTAATGAATGTAATAAATATACATTTAGCTCTGTGCAAAATTACTATAAAACAAATCTCCCCAGAAGAAGCATGAGATGGCAGAATTAAAAAAACAAGGCACAACCAGCAGAATATCCATTTTTTTTCTGTGATGGATATTGATTTACAATACAGTGGAAGAGCTGAAACCACTGCCTGCTTTACCACAGTAAAACTGCATAACAGCACCAGCCAGGTCCTGTCCCAGCCCCCCTGAGGGAGTGGGGCAGGCTGGGGCAGCTGGGGACACCCCAGGGCACCCCCAAAGTGTGTGACAGAGGCAAAGGACAGGGTTTGGCAGGGACAGGAGCAGACCTGGCTCTGCAGTGCCCATGGCTGGGCAGGGCTGTGGCGTCTCACTGGTGCCAGGACTGATGGCACTGGGGGCTGAAATGGGGTCCTGTCCCATGGGTGGGGTGGCAGAGATGCCATGGGGGCAGCTAAGGGCTCTCAGTGCCCTCTGTGCCCTGACAGCAAGTCACTAAATCTATCCATTGAAACAGAAATACAGAAATGCTCACCTGCAACAACCAACTTCCAAGGCAAAGAGGCACCTAACATAAAGATCTATTTTGACAGAGCCACAGCCTGGCACTGGGAAAGCTGCTACACACGTTTCCATGTTTGGTTTTCTGACTTTTTAAGCAAATTTATTAAGAGACAAGTAAACCTGGGCAGATCCCATAGTCCCATTAGAAGCTGTGCATAATGGGAAGCCTGTAAGGGCTCAAATGGAATATATAAAAATCTTTTTTATATATCACTGAAGAAACGAACTTGTTTCTTTTGATGAGTACAACAATTTTCCTAATTTAAAAAATATTCCTAGCACTTCCCTACTATTTTAAGCTTACTTGAATAAAGTTACTGCTAATTTAAACCCATGTAAGACAGAAATCAGACATCAGTGCCAATGTCCTCGCTCTGTAAATCAGCAAATTTCCCTCTCTACTAAAAGTGAGATTTCACAGTCAATTTAAGCTGATCTAAGACTGCACTGCTCCTGAACAGGGCAATCCAACTTCCTTTTATCTCCAGCTGCATGTTCCCACCACTTCCCTTGTGTGGGCTCTAGAGATCATACAGCCAAAGGATAAACAAGATCAGCTCACTGATCCCACTGAAAACTAACACTGAAAATACTTAGTTTTCAGCCAGTTTCCAAAGAGTTGAAAACACTCCTTTGTGTGACAATCCACAGTTAACCCTTGTATAAATTGTTTGTGAAACCTCACCATTAGACATAAGCCCAAAAAAAGGGAATTTATCAATAACTGAATAACAAATTAGATACTATAAAAACTTGGCAGTCTGTTGCAGGCAATTACAATATTTTAAAAGAAAAAGTTTTTATTTCAGTCTAGAAATCCCCAGTCTTCATAGATTTTAATGTATAATAAACAATAGTTAAAATGAAACAAATTTCAGCAAAACACTAATTTTGCAAAATGTATTTCAAATCTACAAATACTTAGTTCACGTGAGAAAAATGATCCAAGCAAAAAACTCATCATGAAAATGTTGTCACTCGCCTCCTAATTTTTCTTTAGCATTTTTCTTACCTGATTGTTTTAAAATTTTACGTATTTTTAACCTGGCATTGGAGATCAGGTATCTTTTGCTAACTCTGCTTGTAACGCAATTAGGAAGATCTTTTTTCCTCTGTTCCCATCTTTCGTGTTTGTTAGATTTTATCTGGGCATTATTGTGATGATAAGCATCCTGTTCCTTTCTGAGGTTCATTTTGTACTGTTTCTGTTTTTATCTATCTTCTAATGTGTGTTGCAAGATGAGCAAGAGCATCTTTTATGGCAGCTAAAAATATAGCAATAGAATAATGTGGGAAGAATAGGTTGCTCTTATTAAGTTACTTATACCATTGTCAAGTGGTTTAATGTGTATATTAGACAGGCAATATGGATAAATAACATCATCCTAGATAAAACTCTATTCATTAATAATATCAAAATAATTGGCCAAGTTCTGAATTTTGAAAACCATCAAGCTCAGAAGTGTAATCACTGTTTTTAGCCTTGTTCTGATGCTTGCATTTTATAAACACACATTTTTTTTAACTTAAACATAGTCCTTGTAAGGATGGTAACCCATTTGATGAGGTCTTCATGCAGGTGGAATTCCCAGAAAGGACTTATTAAGAGTTTCCAAGTGTCCCCACACTGCCAAAAGCAAAGTAAGGACATCTATGAAGTCTGCTAAAACAAGATTTTTATTGCAGTCATAATTTTCATGCTGTAAGCACACAAATTAAGACAGGTAAAAGTCTTTATTATAGGCCTTTGAAAAACAATCAAACAGTAACATTTGGTAGATACAGACCTAAACTTGATTTGAATTGAGGACTTAAAAGCCCCAGACAATCTGTCCTATTACTGTTCTCTGTAACATTTGGCTTCTTGATGTGTTCTTCTTTTGTAATGTTATTATGAACTGGATTATTACCAATTGCTTGTGTGTGCAGCTTTGCCCCTGTGCACTGATTTGTATTTTTAATACAATAGTCCCTATTCACACACTAAAAAATCAGCCAGCATGAACAGATTATAGAAGTTCTTTGCAGAATGGTTCACTATCAGTAGGAGCTCTATGACTAAACTCTATTTAAACATTAGGTTTTCAATGGTGCCCTCCCAAATCAACTGCTGGGGCAAAAAAGATGACTTTCTTGAGAATGGGCAACAGTCATCTACACACAAACAGGCCAAATTAGTAAAAATGGGAAGAGCCTTCTTTTAAGTTGATCATGGCCAGACAGGGACTCTTGGAGATTATTCAGTGACATAGTAAACTCACTAAACGTGACAAGATGCTAAACCACTAATGGCTTCTATTCTGACCTTTTCTACTCTTTATCTTTTTGACTGTTTTTTTATCATGTAACCTCTTAGGGAAGGAAATATTGCCTTCTTTTATGTTGGGAAATTGCCCAGAACATTGCAGACACTACCTAAACAAGGAGTAACTATAATAATAACAAAAAGAGGAGGAGGAGAAGGAGGAGGCTTACTTGACCCCATACCAGCATTCCCCTAAAGACTCCTATTAGACTTAATGGAATGGTAACCTGGCTTATTGCTTCAGCAAAAGTGTCTGTAGTAAATTGCACCAATATAATTAATGCTATCAAAATTTACAGCAGAAAGGGAGCATTGCTGTGCAATCAAGAGATAGCTGAACTTTTTCTTGAGAGAGTCAGGTATGATAGTGAGTATAGCTACTTAAGAATATACAAATCCATACCTGTTGTGCTGTCCTGAGACAGAGTTAAACAGATCTTGTCAGTTCTGCTCCTGACTTCATAATCTTCAACATGGCCCTGGTAGATAACTCTCTGTGCCCCCATCTCACCATCTGTAGAACAGAGATAATGGTTTTCTGCATCAGAGCATTTGGATATCTACAAATAAAATGCTGCAATACCATTAACACACTCTTTCTCCACTGAGTAAGGTCTCAAAGACAAACCTTTCCCTTTGATCTTTTTTTTTCTGCAGCACGCCCTCTGCCATTCCTCAACAACATATTTTAAGTAGTGTATGAAAATAAGGCCAATGTATGAAATTAACTCTGCAAAGACCCCGTTTTCCCTAGATTTGATGATGGAGAGTCTCTACTATGATAATATTTTTTAACCTTTATAATTTCACGAAGTGCTTGTACCAGATTCTGTTAGTCCCTCATATTTCATGACATGTAGTCCCATTTATCTCCTATCTATGAAATACAGCACAACCATGACATTTCAATTTTATAAACTTGCAGTGCTACACAAGGAACTCTGCCTTCCTGTGTCATTAATACCAACATCATGATTCAGACCCATGGCCTCTAAGTCTTTCTTTTAGGTTAATTTATTACAGCAATAAACCAATTTCTTTGCTTCCTTCTACTATTTTATGTAACAGTGTAAAAATTTGAAAAGTATATCAAAACCTCAGCTATCCTTAAAATTCTTTTACCATTTCTATGGTCTCACATGTGTGATTTTGCCACCAGCCTTGTGACTACTGGTGGGGCACCCACTAGGATTTATTTAATTTTTGTGGATTCTTATGGCTATTTGGTATATCAGATAGTAAAATAATAATTTGCACAGTTGTCAGAATCTGTCTCCTTAATTAAGAGTGACCTTGGTCTGTATTGCACAGAAAATGTGTAGTTTCTACTGGAAAAAGAAGCTGTAAGGTATAAATATAAATATAAATTCATATACAAATACGAATATAAATTTGTAAACCAAAAGACAATATGTGTGAAGTAACCAATTCCTATTGCAAAAAAATTGCCCTAAAATAACAAGCAGATTCAAAGGCATCTTTGACCAAGGTTGTATTTGCAGCTCTATTACTGCTCCTCCCTCTTGCTACTGTTCAACCTCCTGCTATCCACAGGATTTTTCTTGGTGCAAAGGACTTTTCTTCATAGCTCTAAACTTTGGTGTGGTTTTAGTTTAAGTCCTGGGAAAAAGACATTTGACTCCACATGACTGTTTCTCCCACAATCCAGCTTTCAGTTTCATTTCTGATTCTGGACTATATTAGCAACAAAATATTTTAAATTCTCATAAACTGACTGAAACTTCTTTGTTGTATTTGATAGCTTTTTCACTGAAAAATACTTCAGGTACTGTATTACTAATATTAACAATTCTAAATGCCCACATGCAGAAAATTTGAGAATTACTTTCTCATATCAGATCCAAATTAGTCAAAATTTCTCCAGCTGGTGCTGATTCAGACTATGATATGCAAGGATTTGAACTTCTGAAATATCATTTGTTGTAGCAGATTGTGATCTTATAAGATAATCAAGACTAGTAGCATTAATAATAAATACAATTTTGATGGTTTTAGTTAAGGAAATAGAGCTGAATCCAAAATTACTCACTTTGTATTGAGCATGTTCAGTGGCAATTTTATCTTAGTAAAGCTATCAGAAGGGGCTTAAAACACTGATTTTAAAAACTGGAGTAATCAGTGGCGTTTTATTCCCCAAGACTTTTAAAATAGAAGGCTTGATTAAGTGAAAGTTAGTTAATGACTGCAAAAAATATCTTACAAGAAAATACTAGAAATAAAATTTTTAAATGCAGATTAAGAGCTGTAAACAGGTTTAAAACCTAAATTATTCTGTGGCACTTCAAAACCTGTGTTAAAGGCTATCTATACACACAATACAATGCAAATACAAATAATGCATTTCTACTAAGACAAAGCTATTCCAAAGATACAAGTATAAAAGCACATTTCCTTAAAGCACAGTTAATGTATAGAAGACTGTGCCTCTTTATGTTGCTTTAATGCTTAAGGCAGTTGAGACAACCAAATTAAATATATTTGCATCCAAAATATGTTTACATTATTTATAAATTTCTAAATCCAAGCACTCAAAATGATAGAAAATGGAAGAAATCTAGAAAATAAAGATTGCTCATCATGTTGGATTTGTTTCTAATCCTATCTATTGTACTACAATTCCTTACTACAACTCCTACCCATAAAAAAATTTAAATCTATAATTTATGGAAACATCTATAACCTTAAGGTCATCACACAGAAATGCCATTATGTGGAACCTTGTAAAAATGTTGCCAGCAGCGCCTCTGCTGTACTCCATAGCTGGCATTTCAGCCAGCCTTCTGCAGCTCAGTCACAGTAACAGGATTTTGAAGTTTAAATCTCTTTAAAGAGAAAAGCTGCTTTTTCATCCCCTTCTCCAAGAGTACAATATAATTGGCAAAGTATCAGGAATAATAAGACAACTGGTTGACACAAACCCCAGGAGGAACAGAGCAGCTTTTGTTCTGAGTTCTCATCAAAATCTTGGAAATCTTGCAATAGGAAATGTTGGAATGTAGGTTCTTATTCAGAGTTCTGACACGTTAGGCCTGCAAGCCCTGAAATCTCTTACCTGCTTCCATAATTATTGTACACCTTTCCTTGTGCTGCCTGCTGCTCAAACAGCTCTACACTTAACTATTGAAAATTTTCTTGATACAAAAGAAATACATTTCACTCTTTATTAATGCATCATTATTTGAAAGGAAAAAAAAGAAATATTTGCATTGATTGTACACTTTTCTGTTTTTAAGTGTGCATGGACATGTAATTCAAGCTCTCTAAAACTGAGTTACTTCTTTCTAATCAATGTAGTCACTTAGAGGAGGGCACCACTCCATAAAAATTACTTGAACTGCTGTGTTTTTGTTCACACTGCCTCCACTTATGTATCATGTTAAGATTTCTGGGGAAGTATCTCAGATGATAAGACTGAGCTGGATGTGTTCCCATGAGGAAGCAGTTTGTTTTTTACTAGATGCCTCTTCTGCCCTTGAAAAACATAGGTAAAACAAAAGAAAAAAAAGCAGATATCTGAAGAGAAAATATTATTTTAACAAAGATCTCTCTGACAGAGACTTGATGGTACTATATTTGTTTCTACTACTGTTCAAGAGGGGGAAAAAAAGTCTTTAATATAAATTATACCAAGAAATACTCAGTTCAAGGAATAAGCCCAAACCAGTTTTCACTTACAGCTGAAACCAACATAGAAAAGCCTTGAGGTAAGAAGCAGAAAAAGTGGCAGTATGCAAGAAGTTTCAGATCAATTGATGTCACCAACTGCCTTTTGATTATGTCAATGAACAGAAGATGCTCACCATGAACCACAGAAACCAGGATGTCATCTGTGGCAGGTTGATGGCATTTTCTCCTCTCATGTGACACCATGCTAAGGTTTTATTTTTAGGTGGGTCTGCAATTAAGGGAAAGGAAGGGAAGTAGAACCTGATCACTGCAGCTTTCTTTCCCTTCCAAATTTCTACTCTCAAAAATAAAACAGACCTCCTTTTCGCAACAAAATAGAGTTTTGCTAAAGATCAGAAATATTAGTTTATATGTTTTAAAAATCCGTGTATTGTCTATGTTCTTGTAAGATGTTGCCAATTTTTTCCATTTTAACTTTGCTCTCTCATTTTCAGTTTGAGTTACAACCTCTTAAGTCAGAAACCTAAGATCTGAGCCATCCCTCCTAAGTTGTCATGTACCATATCCTTGGTTCAGAAAATGATTACTGGTGGGAGCTTTCCAATGAAGTAATGAAAAGATGCTTATAAATTATAATTTATCATGTTCTTACAGACCTCTGAGAGATACAAACATGGGAACATCACCAACAAAAGAAAACTTCACTGGGTCTTAGGTCTATACAAAATTGAATTTGACAACAGAGATGTATTTAGTAATTACTGGATGTTCAGACCGTGTGTAGCTCCTTCTGCTTTCAGAATGAAGTTCAGGAGGGGATTTTTGAGGGTGGAGGGCTGAGGGAGAGGAACAAGGGGAGGAACAGGGGGTTTTATTGTGGAGCTGCAGTTGAGTAGTCAGTGGCAGTGGCCATTGCTTTACAAAGAGATCATGCCAACTGTAGCAAAAGGAAAAGGAAAATTACTCAAAAGCTCGAATTCACTTCTTTGCTTTCATTCTCTTCACCCACTCTTGTGCCTGCAACACGAATTCACTGATTTCAGCTTTCTAGTTATTTTAGAAGCACTACAATGATGCCAACTGGTGTAACCAAGAGCTTTCAGTTAAACTCAGAGAGAGGAACATTGTATAACTAAAAGTCAGTTAAACAATTCCCCAAATTAACTGGTGCTGTGTAGCCCAAGGCTATAAAAAGTCTTGACTGGGCCAGCAAAGTTATAAGCCTGCATCCTGCCTATCTTCCTGCCCCAGGGAGCCTTTGTATAGGGCTCATTGTTACACAAAGCAGCTACTTCAGCAAAGGAATCACTGCAGGAATTTAAGCCTTATTTGAGGGGGTTATCAGAAGTCGTTTTTTTGATGTTTCTTAATTTTCAAGGTTTAAGAGAAGAGATGCTAACCCCAGGTCCAGTTCATTGAACTGTATTCTGAATTCATTGCTTTTCATGTTAGCTCTGCTCTGTTTGTTGGTTCTCATTATTTTTTAATTCATTTATATTTTTGAGGAAATACTCATGTTTCTTTCTCATGAGAAACCTCAGAATGTTTCCCTAATCAGCTGATAGGCAACTCCCTTTGCAGACAGCCATAGATGGGCACTATTAACCCTGAAGTCATTCAGTTTGGATGTATACAACAAAACAGAGAATTTCTGCCTAAGCCACAAATTTATTTGCCTCCTGGCTTTATAACTTATTCTAGGCAAGCATTTCTTCTAACCTCAGAAACAGACATTTCTATTTGGATTACAGAGATAAAACTGTAACAGAAGTGAAATGTGAGGTTTGTCCCAGTTGGAAAACTTTTTCTACCTTGATCAGAAAAGAACTGTTCGTCATCAATTCTTTGGAAATTTACTATAGATATTCATAGACTAATGGCTGAGGAGTCCAATTTTCTGTGTCTATAGGTATAATTAATGTTTAGAAGGATATTTCACTAAACCTTCAAACCAGTGCAAACCACTGGAAGTCCATCATCATCTGCATGTTCAGTTCTCCCCATTCCTCTCATCAGGACATTCAGTTAGGTTAAATTATTTGTTCTTCATGTCCAAGCTTTCCTTCAGTGCCATTTAAATGAGGGACCATTTCATGCTGTGTGATCTCAACTTCCCTTGATGACAGCTCTATCCTACTGGAACTATGCAGCTGTCAACATCAAGAGCAAAATTTAGGTGTGCAGAAGACAAAAATGGCTCAGCATCTCTTTCACAAACTCTTTCAATAGAGGTCAGCAACCTCACCATCTATGGGGAAAACTGCAAAGCTCAATATTTCCGTCAAACAGCCCAAAATATGGCTAAAAGTTTCTTGCTGGCTGGAAGTAAAAGAAAAATATTTTGTAGATCTTGCAGTTTCAGAAAATGAGTAGAATAGTACCGTGACAGACATAGAATAAGACAACAGATCACCCTGATTTAGCAGAGGTGAAAGATGTGCATGGTCAGCCTTTGGGGAGTAATGCCCTGTAGTAAACTGAGGTGCTGTTAGGTGATTTTTTGATTGTCACAGGCAGGCCACACTTCTAGTGTCCCCTCTTCTTAGGCACAGTATTGTCACAGTCAATGTTAGGTAATTTGAGGTCACCTTTACCAACAGATCAAACCCAAATTTAGTTGGATTTTTTGGTTGCTTTTGGGTTTTCTTCCTCCTAAAAACCCCAACAGCCTAACTAACTAAAGAAACATTTTCTCATGCATGCTTCCTAACCCAGCCAACATGCTATGAGATCATCTAGTATTCAAGGTTTTCTTGGAGTCCAGTACACAATTTGTTATCTTCTTTTCAGAAAGCATTAAGCTGCTGCAGTGGCAGGGAAATGGTTTGCCTGGAGTCATCCAGCACATGAAAAGTAGAGCCATTATCAAAACCCTGGAGCCTCAGCTGACAAGTTCTATGTAGCAAGGACTGGAGTGTGGCTTTTCTCTAGGTAAATTAAAATGTTGTGGTTTATGTCAATAGAAATATGGGAATTTCTACACTGCATTAGGCCCTAGCACATATTACCTTCATTTGTCAGTGGCCAGCAGGAGAAAATGCAACCACCCTTCCCCCACCCAGCTGATAAATGTTTTGCTTTTTGCCCGCATGCCAGCCATTATATTTTCCATGGATCTCTCAAAATGCATTTTCACATTAGTGGTAAGAAGATCTAATGGCTTGCCCCACTAATGTCAGTCTTGATCCTAGCAATACAATCCCACCATTTCCCTTGTATAGTCTCCAATTCCACAATGAACCAACTTAGGGAGCTAAAATGCCACAAGATTAACCCTACCAAGAAAAAAAAGTGAATAACGATCTACCCTTTATCTGCCTGAAATCCATTACTGTGGGAGCAGGTATTACAGATTGGAATAGCTCTGGATATATACAATATTCTAATAAGCATCTCCTCCTTTCTGGAATTCCTGTCCACTTTCAGGTTCAGCATTCTGAAAATCACAGCAGTGCTCCCAACACGCCAGGGCAGTGACCTCCCTCTGCCTCTGGCTCTCAGGCACCCCAGCTGTGTGACTTCCTCAGCCAAAGAGCAATAGGTCACATCTATATTAAGTTTATTGACTGTCCCCTTATTTTAGTCTTGTAAAATTAGAGGACAATGAGCT
>VZTT01037886.1:5481-15538 GCA_013400855.1 Buphagus erythrorhynchus | reverse complement strand
AGAGCTCTACAACACACTTCAAAGAATGTTCTTGAGGGGAAATTCAAAAGCCCGCTTGTATGAACACATCAATCAGAGGGGGGCAAATGCCCCCGTGAGGAGTATGGCCCCCGCGGGCGCGCCGGGCAAGTGCAATTCCCATGCCCGGGGCGGCAGACAAAGAGCGGCCCGAGGCGCCCGCCCGGAGCCCGAGAGCCGGGGAGGAGCCAGACGTGGCTGCCCCGAGGGCGGGGGGGCAGCCCGGGACCTTATAAAAAGGCGTGTCCCGCCCCAAGAGCCGGGGCGTGTTTGGAGCAGCGGCGGGTGCTGTGAGTGCGAGAGGCGCGGCTGCGACAGCGGCAACAGCCAGAAAGCGCGGAGCCGTCCGATGGCTCTGAGCATGGACAGCAGCCTCGACAGCCTGGATGTAAGTGCCGGGAGCGCGGCCGGCTGTGTGCCCATGTGCGCGCTGTTTGCAAACAAAGGTGCCCTCGGCGGAGGCTGCGGGCGGCGGGGGTCGGGACAGCCGAGGGTTCTGCGGGGCGCGAACGGGCAGGGCTCCCCTCTGAGCCCCGGTCGCTGCTGCCCCTGCCTGCAGCGCTTCGGACCTTGGCACAGCTGCAGCCGCTGCAAATTCCAGCTGAGGGACCCCGCTCCTTCTCTGGGGCTCTGCCGCTTGGCCGTCAGTTCAAGTGACATGTGGCACCTTTGTGGAGTGGAAACGCGCCGGCAGAGCCATTAGCGCTAGGGAGTGATGAGAGGGGAAGAGGCGAGGAAGTTTGGAGCGGTCTGACTCCAGGGAATGGAGGCACCTTTTGCCTGGTGCGCGCCCGGACCTCGGGCTGCCGGCGGGACTGGGAGCCGCGGCAGCGCCCGGCCGTCCCGCCCGCTCCCCGAGCGAAACGAGGCGGTGTCTCACTCTTCCGGAGGCAGCTCCTCTGCCTCGGGTTGGAGAGCAGTTAGGAGCAAAAAGGAGATCTCTGGCAAGTTCCAACTTTAGGGCCACAGATAATGCCCGCGTGTAGCCGGTGCCTCCGCGTGTGAAGCGCTGTGGGTCTCTCGGGAGCGCCCTGCGCGGAGCTCGGGGGTCCGTGGGACACAGGGCATGACAACAAAAAATCTGAAAACCTGAGGAATTGCACATAGCCAGATGGCACTCTCCCGCCACCATTGCTTTTAGCGCCATGGTCAAAACCGTTGGTGGTTTCCTGACGCGCTTGCATGCCCTCACCGAATTTCGCTTCCTTTTTCCACCGCTTATGCTCACTTGGTCCGTCTGGCTGCAGTCCCGCGCCGGCCGCGCTCACCCCCTGCCCCGCAACCGCAGAGGGTGGGGAACAAAGAGAGGGAACGTGGCCCATCGTGGTGACCCTTCACGGGGTTTGAGTTCCCCTGATTAAGGTCACCTCTTTCTTTCTTTATGGGCTTTGGGTTTTTTTTTTTCCTTGGCTGAGTGTGTGGAGCTGTCAATTGCTTCTCAGCAGGGAATTCTTGCTATTATTTATCCTTTATTACATCAGCCGAGGGTACCTTCTCTATTTCTCCTTGACCCTATCCTCTTAATGAGAAGGGACTTTAGAGCAGCAGCATTTCTAAGTAATTTTTTTTATAGGCCTCTATTGTAGGAGTTAAATGTGATAGGTCATGCTCTGTATGGACAGACCTCTCACATCTGGCACTTTCTGGGCTCTCCCATTTGTAGCGTCCATCTGATAAGAGCACTGAAGTGTCCGATATTTCTGGGAGTAGCCATTATCTTTCTGTGCTCCTTCGGGCCCTGCCTTTAGCAAGATCTTACTCCTCAGAGAAAGACAAAGGAAGTTTTTAAACTTCGCTGTGTATTTTATATATGTATATGTAAACATTGTATTTTCCCATCTGGTTTTCAAAACGTTTGCCCATTTGTGACAGTGGAGACAGATCAAGCAACTCTTCATATATTGTCATATAGAATAAGTTTTTGCAGAGGAGCTAACATCTAATTCTATTTTTTCCTTTTTTTTTAGCTGTCATCTGGGTTATTAATTGAGCTTTCTGAAAATGGCACAGATGAGATTGGTTCGGGTGACTATGGAGACTATGAAGAGCCATGCTTTCAGCATGAGAATGCCGATTTCAACCGGATCTTCCTGCCAACAATCTACTCCATCATCTTCCTAACTGGAATAATTGGCAATGGATTGGTTATTATTGTTATGGGCTACCAGAAGAAGCAAAGAAGCATGACTGATAAATACAGGCTGCACCTCTCTGTGGCTGACCTCCTTTTTGTTATCACCTTGCCATTCTGGTCTGTGGATGCAGCCATAAGCTGGTACTTCGGGAATATTCTGTGCAAGGCAGTTCATGTCATTTACACAGTCAACCTCTATAGCAGTGTCTTGATTTTGGCCTTCATAAGTTTAGATCGTTACCTGGCAATAGTGCATGCCACCAACAGCCAGCGCCCACGAAAGCTGCTGGCTGAGAAGGTGGTGTATGTAGGTGTGTGGCTGCCAGCTTTGCTCCTGACAGTGCCTGATATAATCTTTGCCAGTACCAGTGAAGTAGAAGGAAAGTATCTCTGTGATCGCATGTACCCTCATGAAAACTGGCTGATCTCTTTCAGATTCCAGCATATCTTGGTAGGACTTGTCTTGCCTGGTCTAATAATTCTGACTTGCTACTGTATTATCATATCCAAGCTGTCACACTCCAAAGGCCACCAGAAGCGCAAGGCCTTGAAGACCACAGTTATCCTCATCCTCGCCTTCTTTGCCTGCTGGCTGCCATATTATATCGGCATCAGCATCGACACCTTCATCTTGCTGGGAGTCATCAGGCACCGCTGCAGCTTGGAGACGGTAGTGCACAAATGGATCTCCATTACAGAAGCCCTGGCATTCTTCCACTGCTGCCTGAATCCAATTCTGTATGCCTTCCTGGGTGCCAAGTTCAAAACATCAGCTCAAAATGCCTTGACATCAGTTAGCAGAGGATCAAGCCTCAAGATTCTTTCAAAAGGCAAACGTGCAGGACATTCTTCTGTTTCTACAGAATCAGAGTCTTCAAGTTTCCATTCCAGCTAACGCTGCTCCTTGCCATCATTTTATAAAGAGACACTTTAAAGTTGCGCAAGATTTCAGACAAATAAGACTGACCGTAATGTACAGATTTATTTACAGTTGGAATTTTATATTGTTTCTTTTAGTCTCTGTGAAGTTTAATTGACTTATTTATATAAAAAACCTTTTGTATTGATGACAAACTGTCTAGGCAGGTCCTGTGGACAAGTGGTTGGTTCACAAGTTTTAGTGGCTGTCTGTATGTATAGATATGTGAACTAAACACTTTGGATTGTAGCAAAGTGACTTTCAAAAGTTTAGAAAATATTTCTCTGTTGTTTATATGTAAATGTTTTTGGTGTTGCTGTTGTTCTTAAAAGTTTGGCTGGATATTTTTACCTTACTACAAGATGTTTGGTTTACAATAGCTTAACTCTGCTGTAGAAATGGCACTTATAACCAAAGCCTACTCTGTTACATGCTAGGGTTTTTCCCTCCATTCTCAGTAATTGATGGTTTGCAAAATTTTCTGTTCAAGGTAAAATAAAAGTATATGAAAAAAAGTTATTTTGAGTGGTATTTTCATTTCTGGATGAATTTTTCTCCATGCTTTTATTTACAATTCTAAATACACAATAATGTCTTAGAAAATTGCATGTCTTGTGAAAAGCAGGAAAATGAGTTTCAGTACATACTGATTATCCAGTTGACACTTGAGTTCCATGTCATATGTTTTTTTCACTGGAATACGTTTGCTCCAGTTAACATTATGTTTAGAATTAAACTGTCACGTAGAGAACTTTTTGAGGCAAAATATCTACAAGTGAAAACCTATCTATTTAAGCAATTGCTAAAGTTTACAGCATCAGGAGTCAAACTCAGATTACTGCAAGTGCCTAACCTTTATGCCATGTGTAGAAAGTCAATCCTACATTTCTTCTGCCTTTACTGTGGTTCTAAATTTAGTTCCACATGTTAACAGTAATCAAATGTAGCTGAATCAAAGTCATTTTTGAGTAGAAATAAAGTTATTCCAATAAAGTGTATCTGCTGAGGGTGGTAAGTGGTTTTCCTCTGTGGAACTTTCCCTATCCTGTGTACATCAAGATTTTCTTAAAGTAATACTACAATTTTTGCATTCCTTTTAAAAACACAGAATGTGTGTAAGTTCTCGAAAATATTTTTAGTAGGAATCAGCCAGACTATAGGGTTACCAAAAATTAGTGCTGAAATCTTAATTGTCTAGTTAGTCATGTCTTCACATTAGTAAAGTGCATTCAGAGGTAATGGATACCCAAGAGAACAGAGCCATTGAGAGCATTTGTACCTACATTAACAAAACAAACACAACTGTTACTTATATATAAAAAGATTATAAAAAACAACCTAGAAGTCAAAAAAAGCAAAAATAAAAAAAATTAATATCTACTAGTTAGACAGAGCTGAAACAGGTACCATGGATATTGCAGGGGCATTACCAATTTTTTCACAGGCACAGCACCCTAGTGATTTTGTGGAGCCAGTACCACTATGCTAAACTATACATTAAATTCCATGTTTTATATTAGATATTTTCATAAATACAAGACCTTTCTGTTTTCAACTTCCCTTCTCTCCAGTGAGGAGGCTGCAACCTTGGCGGCATCCTGCACTCCTTCCCTTGCAATGACAGCAGTAATCATCTGATTTTGTGTTGAGCTGATTCAGTGCTGAACCAGCACAAAACCTGGCAGAAAATAGGTAATTTTCCAGCAATTTAGTGAATTGAATGTGTTCTATGAGGATTCCAACAAGTACTACAAAAGTGCAAGATTTTGTAACCTGGAGCCAGGCAAAGGGAGAGAAAAGTAAGATAAAATGAAAAGAACATAAATTTCCTCCCCTGCTTTTAGCAACTAAACTTTTAGATCAGCTAACTAATGTGTGTTTTCACTCAACATAAATTAACAGCAGAAGAGATGCATTCTCAAGAAACAAAAGGTCTCACTTTGATCAAGTTGCTCCTCCTAAACAGGGGTGAGAAATGAGAAAAACGTGGTATAGGGGCAGAACTCCTTAAATGGTTTATTTTTGTTGTTCGTTTGTGTGTTCTCTTAATTTAGTGAGGGTTTCCCTGTGAAGAATTTGCTGTTCTAAAAGATTCTGATTTTCACCCCAGCCCAATCAATCACTGTGATTTAATTGCACTTATAAAGTACTTACAGGCTATCAACACACTGCTGCTTATTTGTTGAGGAAATGTTTAGAGCCCCCAGCATTAACTTAGATTATTCCCATTATGCTTCAGTCAACCAACTGCTACTCAAGCAGAGTTAACAGGAAAGAGGGTGCAAAAGAGAATAAACTCAGCAGTCATGTTACTGCCAAAGACCACTAAAAGGACACTAAACAAACAACAGAAAGAATTTGTGTAGAAAATTAATTAGCAAAATTTAAAAAAACTTAAACCCATGCCCCAGAGGGATGATTTTTATAAAACTGCCATTGTTCTCAGTAGAATTAATGAACCTATGGACAGAAGACTGTCTTGAAAAGGAGTGGCAAGTTCCTTGGGGTTTTGCTTCAGCAAGACAAATGAGTCAAGAGACACATGTATTCATTTCTAAATAACTTTATATATCTATAAATATGAATATAGTATATATTTGTGCTGTTTACAGAGTAGATATTTGCAAATTGGATGAAGTCATAAGGAAACATAGCAAGAAATTATAAATCCAGTTCTGTCTTTTTACCTATGAGTAAATTAGAGAAAATAAGGCAAATTTCTCTCAAATCCACTGAGCTATTCCAAATATACCATGTTGGTAAAAAATATTAATTTACTCCATTTCAAAACAAAATCACCTTTAAGCTGATTTTTTGTTGAGGCTGTGACTTTTTAGATCTTTGTGAAGCAAAACTGGTCCCAGTAAATGCATTCCTCAAAGTGTAAATTCTGCAACAAAGGTGAATGAACCTAATTTTGTGATTTATACATTGGACAAGTCCACACAGACCAAGAATTTTCCAAAGTTTTCAAAGGGACTTTCCAAGTCTTTTTACAAATTACTCCTCTCTAGCATACAGAATAATCACGACATTCTTCAAGATATACAGAATGCATAGTCTCAGCACTTTCTTGAAGTAATAAAATAATAGCTGTGTCCAAGTAATATGCAACTCAAGACACAGAACAGAGAACAAATGTGAGTTTGGTTACAAATCACTGAGTATTGGTTACAAACCAGTTTAAAATGTTATGTGGTAGTTTAAAAGATTTATCATGTATTTACAAAGACTTTTCCCACTGAATTCAGGCACTAAGTATTTTGCTATGTTTTTGTAATTGCCAACAGCAATGTAGGACTAAAACATGGATATTCACCTAATTCTCTAATGCACACATTTTGAGTGCCTGAGAATAGTTAGAAAACCTTTGGATCATGCAAGGCTAAACCAAGAACAGAACATGTATCCAAATTACTTTTGCTTCCTCTGAAATGTTTGGAAGTCAGAACACTTAAAGCAGTGGGGTAAAGCACCACTGTAACCCATTATTTGTGTGGTAATCCATTATTTGTAGGTGTGTTTTTAGTCTGTCTGATCAGGTGGTACCAAGCCTACATCAGAGGAGCATGTGAAAAGCTGAGGGGTGCAATGAGGCTGCCCCAGTGAATGTACACTGAGGGCAGTGAGCAGGGGGAGTCACTTGCTGCTTTCTTGGCCAGTTTTATGACACAATCATTATACAGGGGCTTGAACTTCTATGCATATACATAAATCAAAACAAAATCACCCTGAAAATAAAAAGGAAGTCGCAGTAATAACATGCAGCCATTCATGCAAGTGAATGGTTTATCCTATGATGGTTGTGCTGTAGTTGGACAATGTACAAAGTGACCACTTCTAGATGTTTGGTTGAAAAGACCATTTTTTACATTGTTTGGGAAAGGAAACAGCATGACGAGGAAGTACTTCCTTGATCCAGGCATGCCTCCAAAATCCCCTAACAATGGAGTATTCTCATATTCTCATAGTGCTGAAACTTAGGAAACACTTAAGCAGATAGAGCCCCAGAGGTTTTTGCTCAAAGGATGCCACTCCCTCACTTTATGTTTTGAAAGAGCTATACAGACTCCTTTTCACAGCCATAAATCACGTGCCAATTGAAATTACATGAACACTGGGATTATTGCTTATAAAGAAGGCACAGATTTCTTAAAATCCTTTCTCTTTAGGTAACAATTTTTCTGTCATTCTTTTAATTTTCTCTGAAAATATTTCATCTTCAACAGGGCAAAGTTTAAAGAGAACTTGTTTTAATAACAATTCTCTTGCTATCTTCCCACCATTCTAATTCTATCAGGACATACAATAAAACAATGCTATACTTACTGTTTTTGAAAACATATTTTAATAGAAGCTGGTTATAAACATGCTTTGTGTTTGCTTATTTATAAATATATAACATAAATATATCTACAGGTATATAATTATGTAGATTACAAGCACCATTTTTAGTTGCTGATAAAAGTGATGCAGGCTCCAGCACAGCTACCACTGACTTCAGAGGAATCAGGGTTCATTACACGTGTAGCAGGTATTGATTAAAACTATTTTCTTGGAAGGACAGATGGGTTCAGTGACAAACTCCAACTGAATTCAGAGACAGCAGAGTACCTAAAGAAATATGCTTTATAAGGTGTACAGCCCAAATCAATTACAAATGAAGATTACAAGTTGCTGATTTCACTTGCAGTCAGAGATGTACATGAAACTAAATATTTCAGTATGGAGCAGGTGGAACTCTTCTGCTGAACATAACAGAAATAAATTTTCAGCAAAATAGTTCCCTCTTACTGAAGGCTTGCAAGCTTTGCATATCCAGCTATCAATGGTCTTGCAGTAATTTGTCTTCAGTGGCAGTGTTTGAAAGAAATAGGTCAACATTTAAAATATTCTTGTCCTTAATAATTCACACCAGGAACAGATTCTCACCACACAAACATGTCAGAGCAATTAGTAATTATGAGGGATTTTTGAAGGATTATACTGCAAAGAGTTCTTTGGCTTCTGTTCTGGTTTGTTTTTGACTTGGACTTTTCTGCTATCAATGCTGCCTTTTATTCCTACTACCTTTTTTCTATTCTACTTAACTTTTCCTTTAAAAATATGTCTTTATAGAATTTTTAATGGGTCTATTCTGTTAAGACTACACAAAATATCCAGGACAAATAAGAAAAAGTAAAAAGAAACTTTTCAACTAAAAAAATATTACAGCTTTCACAACTGTTTCTATGTCTTCTCATGTGTATTTCCATTCCAACATCTGCTTTTCTTTAGCTGAAAGACAAATTACTTCTATATTGTATGAAAAATTTAAACTCAAAGGTTGGTTTTACTCTCAAGTTTCTTAAAGTGCAATCCCAACACACATTTGTTTACTTTCTTGGTTCTTTCCTATTCAGCACTTGGTAATGGAGCAGATCTTCCAGAGAGGGGTCTGGATAAGAAAGGCTGAGGGGGCCCCTTACCTGCCTTTCAGTGTCACCACGGATACCAGCACAGCTTCAAGAACATGAGCTGCCCAGGAATTCAGCACTCTGCAAGTTACAATTAGACCAGACAGCAGTAATTATCACTGGTGATAATCCTAATCTGTGACACTCTTCAACAGATATAACACAAAATGAACTTGAGAAGTTCAAAAGTAGAACATCTTTCTTTAACTTTCCTTTCACAACTCCTTGTCATCTTTCTTATGGCTGCTCCATTTCAATACTGCCCTCTCTTAGGCTAATATTTCTGGGTTTTTTTCCTTGGAGAAAATATTTAGTATGTAAAATGTGTTTAAAAACACTGATTCTGTCAAGCTTGAACATGAGTTCACCAAAGACAGAAATGTTGTATGCTTGATAGTAGAAGATGAAACTGGGGCCTCAGTGTCCACAGATCAATTCCATCTCTAAAATCTGTGGGAAGCAAGAGAACATTCTGGTGTTTTTAAAGGCATGTTTTGTTGTGATAGCAATAGATGTGTCTTGTCAATATTAGGTTCACTGCGAATCTGAAATCTTTTATTCCTGCTCTTTGTGAGAGGAATTACATCTCAAAAAAGTGTTAAGGTCACTGTTGGAACTCAGTTCAGGAATGCATTGATAAGAGGAGCAAGAGTCTAACAAGAATACAAGGGAAGAAGGGATTACTGTACAAGAGCAAGGTTCACATTAGATTTAATTTGATAGCATAGTAAATGTAGAATTCCTGTGCTCCCCTGCCCCTCAGTGTTCACAACCTTCCATTCCAAGGCCTTTCAGGTCATGCCCCCACCTTGCTTTTCTTGCTCTCTTTCTCCCCAGCTCCATTGAGGTGATCCCCTAACCGAGCTTTCCCACAGGAGCTGGGCACTAATAACGCGCTGACACAACGTAACTGAGCTCATCTGCTCATCAGCAGGACAAAAAGGAGTCTCACACCTCACAGTCCCCTTCCTTCTCTCCTTTACTCTTGCCTATGCAGACCCCTCAGCCTCTGCTCATGTGACTCCCTGGCAAATCAGTTCAGCTCTTGAAGATTGGAGTTTCACAGGAATCTGAAGCTGACTTCCTCTGTTGGGAAATTCTTCAGTCTCCCTCCCTCCCTCCCTGCCTGCCTCTTCTAATCCTTTCATTTGATATCTTCAATACTCTGATTCTAAGTCCTGTGGACCTGTCACCTGCTGTGCATTATCTATTGAGTAAGTCACACTTTATTTTGAACAGACTTAATTGATTAAATAGACAGTATCTTTTTTGAAAATGTATTTTATGCTATTTTAATGAAGTTAGCTCAGAAAAAGGGCTGACTACACTCAAGATTTAAAAAAAAAAAATCAGATACATGGCTAAGCAAAGAAAGAAAATTTGTTACTTTTTTCATTTTTCTTTCAGCAGCAATAAGGTCCTAGTTTGACTCCTGTTTTGTAAAGGCCACCAGCCACAGAAAATGAGCAGAAGGAAGTGAATGGATCTCAGCCAGCACAGTGAACTGAATTGTCTCACTAAGAATTCAAA
>VZTT01037814.1:0-18851 GCA_013400855.1 Buphagus erythrorhynchus | reverse complement strand
AAACCAGTCTGTGATTCTGCAATTCTATGGAAACTCATCCTGCCACCTGGAGCCAGACCAGGAGGTGGAACAGCTCCAGGTTTGTGGAGGTGATCAGAAACACTCAGCAACTCCAGCAAAGTGCAGTGGGATGGAGCTGGAAACAACCTGTGATGGAGCATCCCTGGAATACAAGAAAATTGGCAGAGGATACAGCTCTGCCTGGAGCTGGGAAGGTGGGCAATGCCAACAGGAATGGCAGCCCAGGCATTCCCAGGGGGAGGCAACTGAGCCTCCTCTTCCAAGCCCTGCTCATTGCCAAACCACAGCACCTCTCTCTTGCATTTTTTTCATTTGCTTCATGTTTATTCTGGCCTTGAACAGCTTAAGCCTCACTCCAGGCACAAAACCAAGCGACTTCCCTCTTGTTCTGTTCTTACCTGGCCTGGGATACAGAGACCAAGTCCTTAAGGAAAATGTACCACACTTTATATTGGCTCACTCAATACTAAAAAAAAACAAAAACCCACAGAAGGCCCCCTTGCCACAGAGCCAAATTTTACAGCCCAGGAGCAAATGTTCCCCTCCCCATCTCTGGGGATGTGGAGAGATTTTATTTATTGTAGCAGACAATTCGTTAACTGTCAGGATCAGGGGGAATGGATGGATTCAGTTAGAGGAACCTGGGGGTCTGAAACCACAGGTAAGTCCTGTTGGTGCTTCTCAAAATACCTGGAACTGCAGAGAGCCACTGAACAATTCCAAGGGATCACTTCCCAAGGCGACCACTCACTGATCGTTTGGACACATTCAGAAAATAATTCACTTAACGGTGCAGTTTCAGGGCCTTCCTTGAAACCAAGGTCAGCCTGTGCTTTGATTTCAGTTTGTTGTGGATCAGGACCTCCAGCACAGCCCTTGGATCTGTGTGAGCCCAGGTTCTCCCCACACAACCCCACCAAACCCAGGCTGCAGCCGAGCGCGCACGGGGAGCTCGCGTGGCTCCTGGTTTTGGTGAAACACGGATTTCCTCTTGGCTCTTCTCTGCACATTTGGATTTTGTGCGGCCCAGCCCTTCCCTCCCAGACCTGGGAGGAATCTCTAAGAAGAAAGGGGATGTCAGGACGAGAAACTCTCGAGTGCTGAGGGTTGGTTTTCCACGGCAGGCACAGGGCTGGGAGCTGCCCGCTGCTCCTGCGAGCTTCCCCGAGCAAATGTCAGCTCCCTGCTCCATCAGGCCTTTACCTTCACAGCTTCAAGGAAATGACAGCTCCGAGCTGTTGCTTTGCAGGAGGGAATAGTGCAGGTCACATCCTCGGCTAATGCAAAATGGCATAATGAAATGCTGATTGATACCCGCCAGTAGCCTGGCTCGCTTGTTAGCTACGCAAATGCAGGTAAAAATCCTTGTTAATCTCAAATTTCAAAGCCTCGGTGGCCCTTGGTTCGTGGAGGGAAGGTGCATCCACAGTGTGCAGCTACAGGTGGCCTCTGTCCTTCAGCAGCGAGGCTTTGAAGAGATTTAAACACTGAAGGCAAGTGCCAACGCAATCCTGACAAATTAAAGTGAAACCAGGGAGGCTGTGCTCGGAAAACCAAAGGAAGCATAGCCCAGCAATGCCTGCTTGTGTGGCGGTGCAAGCCTCGAGCTGGAGCTTATACATTTCCAGGTTTTCTGAAGTTGGCTGAGTTTCTTCAAAAAGGAGCGTTTGCAGGTCTCCCGTGGGATGCAGCTCCCCATCTCCAGCCAGGATGTGAGCACAGCTCCCTGGTGCCAGGGAAAACGCCGCTACTTGGAGCAGTGACCACCTTTGAAGCCCAGTCAAATTCCCATTTAAACAGGAATCTGGGAGCTTCTTTGAAGAATAAACACGAGCTTAGGAAGGAGAACCAGCTTTGCTCCGTTTCCAACCATTTTGCCTCGGTGTTCCCTTTTCCATGGGAAATATCAGCGTTTTGCGGTCAAGCTCATTATTTGCTTTGTACAAGAGCAGGGTGTTTTAAGCCAGGGAATGAGCTCTGCTCCTCGTTCAAGTCATCAAAGGGCCGAGTATTCCTACTGATATTTAATACATTCCATCTCCATCTTTTAATGCCTACATCGAAGTATACTGTGTCTTTAAAAAAACCCCTCAGCTTTGCCTGTTAATTTAGCTCCCTCCACACAGTCTCATTTACTGTTATCTATTTTTATTCTCACTGGGGATTAGGTAAGCAACTCGCAGTATTTCCAGCTGTCCTTTTAGCATCACTATTTGAAAACTGTGTAGACCACAAAGAACATAATTACAAAAACAAATTGCTGGTACAACCACTCTGCTAATAAGTAGGGACCTGCTGTAAGTCTGAAACTTAGAAAGACCATTTCAGACTTCTGTTTTCATTAAACCATGCTTGCCGAGAGCAGATATAATTGCATTTCTTTTCTTTTTAAAGGCTCTGGGTTACCTGCAGTAATTTGTATATTATATTTTTTTTTTCTCCTCTGGAAGTCCAAATCAGTTCTCTCAGTGGAAAACATTACATAGGAGGGGTCATTCCACAAGTGGTTTGCATTAGTGCAAGAATTGCACTCGTGTACTAAGATGTTTAAGCACCTACAAAGTTGTCGCCAACCATCTGCACTGCTGGTAGCACTAAATCAGCCAGGCCCGTATGCAAAGCCAGAGTAATTTATCTGTCAGACAGTATTTCATTTAAAACATATTCCTGTAAAATATGAAATACTTAGAGGCACCCACTTTCCTCTTTGAATCTGACGTTTTCCATTACTGCACGGGCAAAATTGTCTTTTTAATGGAGCAAGGAAAGCTTTGTGTGCTGGGGCTGTGGCATTAGGAAAGGGGTTTCAGTTTGCATTATGTTAATGGGCAATTATCAGTGCAGGGGAAATGAGGGATGTTGTAGGAGTGTGTGTTTGGGGCTGCTGCCTCTGCTCTGCTCAGGGCTGGGATGATGCTGGACCAGGTGGGATTTTCCCCTGTGACTCCATGTGATCCAAACCCAAACACAGAGAGGCCAAGGTGCTGTTTCATAGCCCTGCAGAGAAAGCCAGGTGAGCTTCAGGAAGCTTGAGTTTAATCTCTGACTCAGATTTATGTCAGGAACCCCTCCAAGTCTGGAAATACCCAGCACTGTTTTGCCATTCCCCAGGATCTGGGGGACTTACACTCTGTGCAGGATCCAGCACCAACCTGTTTATTTTTACATTTCATGCTCCAAATTGTTTATGCAGAAAATCTGAGCGGGGGGTGGATGGAGAAATAATCTCATTTTGTCCTATTCTTCCCTTTTTGCAAGCTACAGTGTTAATAAAACATTTTCAATAAACAAACCAACCAGCCCTAAGTTGCTGCTTTTAATATAAGACACAAAGTCTCGGTATGATTTTTCCAGATTGTGCACCTGATTAATGCCATACCACTTTGGCTGAATTTATGTTCAGGGAAAGTGCAGGGTGTATTTCCTTTGCAAACAGAAACAATATGTGCAGGCTCCTTCCCTTACCTGCACCAGATGCCCGGGAGAGGAGGAGGAGCAGGAAAACTTCAGCTGGGGTGGAGGTAGAGTGGCCAAAATCTGGGGATGGGGGATTTATTTAGGTTTATTTATTTAAGTTTACTTATTTAAGTTTATTTATTCAGGTTTTGCCATCCCACAACCAAAAGTTGTGGTCTGCACACTGCTGGGAGTGAAGCACTCAGAGTGAAGCTGTGCCACCAAGATAAGTTAATTCCAGAAATATGAAAATATCAACAAATAATTCAAGTAGCTGGAGAAATGGAATATCTGTTCACAGCAAAGACAACTGAAGTCATCAAACCCCGCATAATTTTATATATCTAAAATTTTTGATTGTACCAGAAGGCAGAGTTAGTACAGGATTGGATATTTAAAGACAGGTGTTGTTACAACCAGGATATTGATAATTTCACAATAACACTCTTAGCAGTGATAAAACAACACTCACCTCTGCTCCGTGTCTGATAACATAATTATACATAAATTATCATATTCAATGCATTGAAAGTGAAAACTGAGGTCTTGTCACAGTGACAGAAAAATGTCTTTTAGGATTTTAAGCCAAGACAAGACCCAAAATTTCAAAAATTGCACAAATCTTTTTTAAAAAGAAACTAAACCAATCTAATCTTTGTGTTTAAGAGGGATGTGTGCATGAAAAGCAAAGCTGGCTGGAATGAAGAATTCCTAATTTTAATAGATGTGGGTTTCTCCTAAAAAACTCAGCCCCATCTTCAGCTTTGATGCCCATTTTCAGCTGTGACTAAAAATGATGAATTTGGTCATTTCTGTCTGGCCAGAATCAGGAATAGTTAAAATTGGAGGAAACCTCTGGAGATCCTCCAGCCCAACCCCTGGAAGAAATGGAAGAAACCTGCACCTGATCATGACATGGATCATATCCCAGAGCCATGGCATGGTTGGGTGGGAAGGGATCTTAAATCCCATCCATTCCCCCCCTGCCACGGCAGGGACACCTCCCCCTGTCCCAGGTGCTCCAACCCCAATGTCCAACCTGGCCTTGGGCACTGCCAGCCAGAGAACACCACCAGACATGAGCATCTCACACCCAGCCATGCCTCTGGGAAAGGATATTTCCAGTCTTTCTTTCCAGGGAAACATGGAAACAGCAGCACATTTGTCAAAGCAGACCCTGGCATAAAAACATTTGAGTTCATAAATTTGTTGGTCTGATGTTCCATCTCAAACCCCCAACTCAAAACCTTTCTGCCCTATTTCTCTTTTTCACAAAAAAGGAGATTTCTAGGAGAAGTCTGTGGGCTGCAAGGGAGGCTAGACCCAAGTGTTCCTTTCCACTGCTGGCCTAACTTTTAAATCAGTTTTTAATTGCATGAAAAGCTGCCCTCATCCCTTTTGATTACATCCTTTTATCGCCCTCAGAACGGCAGCATCTGAACATCTTATTAATAAAAGCTATTTTGGAAAATAAAACTCCTCTGGAATATATGAGGATTAACACTATATATAGACCACGATGGCTTAAAAGAGATTGTTATGGTCTATTGTGCAAATACATATTTACTAGAGCTTTTGAAATACAGATCATGCAAATATGTATTCAGGGACTTTTAAAAATGCAGATTATTGACCTGACAGATCATAAAGGCTCCTTTGAAACCATTCTGGGTTACAGTATCATGTAAATACTTATTTAGGCAATTTTTTAAAATCTTTGCAAGTACAGTCAGTGAAAATCCTCATGGAAATAAATGCTTTTCTCACCTGACAGCCACGGTGATTTTTAAAGTTAAGTATCTGCCTTCCCTACATTTAGAAAATCCAAATCTGTACTATCTGAGGATGGCCAAGATATATCCCATGGGTATAACATCACCTGTTAGGGAGGTGCTGACCACCCCAGGGCTGCAGAATAATTCAGGATTTTTACAATCACCTGATGAGCTGGGTGTGCAGCTCCTTACTCTGGAATCACAGAATCCCAGCATGAGATTTGGGTGGGAAGGGACCTCAAACCTCATCCAGTTGCTCCTCCTATGATGGGCAGGGACACCTCCACTATCCCAGGATGTACCAATCTCATCCACCCTGGCCTTGGACACTTCTCTGGGAAACTTCTAATAGGGGATGGTGATAAAATATTTTATAACAGAGAGAGAAAAATGAATATTCCTCTTTTACAGGCCACGTACAACCAGTCAGGTAAATGCAACTTCCAGCAGCACAGGCTGGATTTCAGCTGGCCATTCTGGGAATAAAAACTGTATTTATTAGCAATTTCCTGAACCAATCGATACTCTCAGTTTTCCACAGATCCCTTATTATTCAATATTACATCAATAATATAGTGGCACTGGTTAATTTGAATTCCTGTGCACGACCAAGAAAGGAAAAGCAGCTTTCTGGGTGCCTGACCCTGCAGCACAGTGGTTGTTATGTTTTGTTATGTGTTACAACAACGCCGTCTTCCAAGAATTTGTGAATGTGTGTGAAACTGATTGTGCCAGGTGATTGGAATATTCCTGGAGCACAGACACTGCCTTGATGAATAGTGGTGTAAATGCTCCAGCAATTTTGCACATAAATGTGTCAGCTCTGGTCTACATAATGGAGAGAGGTCCTTTCATGGACTGGATAAAAGTGGGTTTATGAATCATGGAAAAAAAAGGGAAAAAAGCATGTTATGTGAATTTTCTTTGGAAAGTCCAGGAGAAAAAAGAAAGCAAAAAAAAAAGCCAAAAAACAAAACCACCTGGAATCTGGCCAGAGCATTTTAGTGCTCTTTTGTCATTCTGCTGGTTGAAGAGAGCTGTTCATGGTGATTAACAAGGGTGTGCGTGTTTGGGTTTTTTTAAGATACAACTACAAACAAAAGGTAGTAAATTTAATTTTCATTAGGCTAGAATTACTGTTCTCTTACTCGGGGCAGGAATACACATTAACAAAAACTCCTTGTTACTTTCTCTCTGCAGATCTGGCTTCTATTTGCCTCGGCTGGAGGAAGGTTTGACTGAACATTCACGATTCAACCAGGCACCATAAAATCTCCTGCAAGAAAATTTACTGTAGGTATAAAGTAAATCACGTAAGGGCCGTGCACGCTCATTTACAAAAACACAGCCTCATTCCATTGTACAAGCAACAGCTAAGGGGTGCACGCCCCCCTTTTAATGCTATTTGCTGGAATTTGGAGGATTTAAGACAGAGAAAGTATCTTGCGGTGTTATAAACAGAGCCATGAAGGAAAAGCAAAATTTACACGACTGGTTTTCAATATTAAAATGGTTTGGGGAGTTTTGAAGTCAGTTTCTGTGATTTTTTTCTCCTCAGGTGATTCACAGGTATGGGAAAGATCAATGTTCCTCATGGCAGAGGTGTGGTGGACTGAGGCCACAGGTTCAGTGCTGGCAAGAAAGCTGAATTCTGCTTCAGAAACATCAGGATGGAATCTCAGAATTGTTTAGGCTGGAAAAGACCTTCCCAGATCATCAACTGTTCCCTAGCATTGCCACCACTGCCCTGTGTCCCCAAGTGCCACATCCACGTGGATTTTAAATCATTCCTGGGATGGGAACTCCAGCACTGCCCTGGGCAGCTGTGCCAGGGCTGGACAAACCTTCCTATGAAGGAATTTTCCCAAATATCCACCCTGAGCTCCCCTGGCCCAGCCTGAGGCCGTTCCCTCTCCTCCTGTCCCTGTTCCCTGTTCCCAGATCCCAAATCCCCCCGGCTGTCCCCTCCTGTCAGGGAGTTGTGCAGAGCCACAAGGTCCCCCCTGAGCCTCCTTTTCTCCAGGCTGAGCCCCTCCCCAAATCCCTCAGGAATTCTCCAGCCCCTTCCCAGCTCCCTCAGGGATTCTCCAGCCCCTTCCCAGCTCCCTCAGCCTCTCCCCATCAGACTTGTGTTCTAGTCCATGATTCCAAAGAGAATTTTAGGAGCAAAAGCACAGAAAGGCAGCAGGTACCACCTGAGTCATCACTTGTTTGGGAATTGGGAAGAAATCCCTTTCAGCAGGGATGGACACCATCCCCACACATCCAACCTGACCCTGGGGCTTCAATGGGAGGCATAGGGAGGTGGGCAAAACACAAATGAGCTAATTAGCCTAATCACAAGGCCATCCTCAGTCACCCTTGGCTGGGCAAATCCACCCCAGCAGCCAGAATGAGGGGATTTAGGGAAAACTGATCCTGCTGCAGGGCCATAAACAGAGGAGTGCACCTGAAGTAGCCGTGGCCCCTGGGGAGTGCTGGGGGAAGTGAGAACCTGGTTACTGCAAAGACAAGTGACTGTGAAATCCTGCTTTATTCTTCTTGCCATAAAAGAGTTCCAGTTCTTTTAGAGGGGCTGTGTGTGTCCTGGTGGCAGGGACAGGACAGCACCTGTGCCCTGTGTCCCCACGGCTCCTCCTGGGCACAGGCACCATCCCCTGGCCTCAAAACATTCTGGAAAACTGCAGGAGAGGTTTTCCTGAGCTGGGAAGGTTCTGGGTTTGTGCCTCTCTGTGTCTTACCTCGATACCCTCTGCTCTGCTCTGTCTGGCACGTGGATACTCCTGGTTTTGGGGATAGGACAAGGCAGGATGGTTTTAAAGCAAAGGAATGTAGGGTTAGGTGGGATATTGGGCAGGAATTGTTCCCTGGGAGGGTGGGGAGGGGCTGGGATGGAATTCCCAGATTTGCTGTGGCTGCCCCTGGATCCCTGGCAGTGCCCAAGGCCAGGTTGGAGCAACCTGGGACAGTGGGAGGTGTCCCTGGCACAGGGGTTTGGAGATGGATGAGTTTTAAGGTCCCTTCCAACCTAAAACATTCCAGGATTCTGTGCTTGTAAGGAATAAAATCAGCCTGCACAGGAAGCTGTATTTGGAGAGTCGGGAAATATTTTAAGGATACAGAGCTCTGCCAGGAACATCTGGGCCTCCATCAAATCAAACTCTTGATCTTCTTCTCCTTGCCTCAGCACCACTTTGTGCTACATAAATGTTTACCCAAGGAGTGGATATTCAAATTTCATCAGAGAAAGTAAAAAAAAAAAAATAAAAAAAAAAAAAATCTAAAAATGCTGTTTTCTTACAAGGTTGTGGTTAAACCAACCCTACTCTTTACGGTCTTAACTGTCCCCCAGATGAAATAAGTGATTTTCCTTCCATTAAAATTTATGCTATAGAATCAAACTCTTACCAATGAAATATAAAAGTTCATGGGTTTGATGCTAAAGATGTTTTATTCAAGAGGCAAAAAATTTCACATATCTCTGGTTAACTCCACTTTTATCCGTTGATTACAGATATTTTTTAGATTAATAAGGAGTAAACAAAAGTGTCTGAAAACATAACCCAAGCACCAGGAAAACAGAAATGCAGGTTTTTAATTTATCCAGCACAGATTCTGAAAAACTCCTCCTCCCAACTGGTGCCTCAGATGTGTCCACTTTCCTTCCATGTGTGATCTCAAATAACCTTGGAGGTTTCACACAATGCAGAGGAACCCCAGAAAATAATAAAGGTATTTGGTGAAATACTGCTTAGTCTCTGGGATAAACCTGGAGCACTGACTTGTATAGCTAGAGGCTTATTTTTAGATCCTCCAGAGAATTTGTGTGAAAAAGGTGAGAGACAGAAAGAGAGAGGAAGAACCATTTAAATAATCATAACTTCACAAACCAGAATTTTGGGTAAGATTATCTGATAAAATGGAGCTGCAAATATATTTACAATTAAAATGGCTTTATTGTGATTTTAAAGCCATTACCTAAAAAAAACCAAATAAACAAAAAAGTGTTTGCTTTGCATTAGCTCCTCCAAGAGGCCAGAACTGTTAAAAAATATATTTTAAAAGTTAATGAATGTGTCTATTTTAATAAAAAATAGACCCTTTTCTCATTGGGGAGTGGGATAGCTGCCTGTGGAGAGGGTTTGGGAGGGAGCCTGGCCATGGGGACCTCAACAAAATGTGAGCTCAGGGGCCAGCCCTTCCCCTGGGAGAAGGGAAGGAGAAGGAACAAAGAGCCCATCAGGAGCTTGCCCAAGTGCTGGCACCACAGGCCAGGGCTGAAACCTGACCAATGGATGGGGCAGAAGGGAAACAAGCTCACTGATAAATTTTAATAATTAATTTTTAAATTTAAATTTAAATTCCTTTCCTTTCCTTTCCTTTCCTTTCCTTTCCTTTCCTTTCCTTTCCTTTCCTTTCCTTTCCTTTCCTTTCCTTCTTTCCTTTCCTTTCCTGAAGGGCCAGGAGGGAGCAGACTGGGTGGGAAAGGAAGTATATTTTACAGCACTTTCATTACTCAACTTGATGAGAGCTAATAAAAATTCTTAATTGAAAATAAGTACCTTAATGACAATATCATAATCAGGAGTTATATTTCCTATTTATTTCAATATAAAATACCTTCTTTCTGAACGAAATTATTCCGAGCAGTTTTCCTGATTGGCTCACACATTAGGAAGATAGTAAATACAGCTTTAAGTAGAATCACCTGTGCTTGGTTTTTCACTCCAACTTTTCCTCTCTGTTGCTAAAACCAATATTAGATACTTTCCTAATTGTTATTGAAACATATACGGGCCCTTTCCCATATCTTTATTTGGCTTTTCGGTGTGGAGTCAGCATTTAATCCAAGCATTTGTGACATGGTTAACACCCACAATCATTTCCTGTTATGCCTCACACTGACTAGAGTGGGCTGCTGTATATTTTCCAACGCCCACTCTGCTGTCTTTACAATCAGATTATGCCATTAGACATAGACAATGAATCACTGTAATTGTTCTAATATGGCCAAACTGCCAGCAAAGATTAACCCTTTCTGGGGATTTTGTAGTTAATTCTGTGTGGGCCTGTGGTTACAAGGTGTTAAGAGGCTTTGGGAGTTTAAAGCTGGGGAAAGGTTCATTTTAGTTCATAAAATCCCATTTAAAGTGCTGGGTTTGGCTTCTGTAGAATGGCTGAGGAGCCCAAGCAAAGACAAAGAAGAAATGATGAGTAAAAATAAAAACTGAGGGGAAACTTCCTCAGGAGGGGAGGCAGCAGGGCAGCTCTGGGAGGTTTAAATAATAAAGGGATGCCAGGACTGAGAGAATGACGTTGTGTCAGGGAGGTTCAGGCTGGAGATCAGGGAAAGGTTCTTCCCCCAGGCTCCCCAGGAAATGGGCACGGGGCTGCCAGAGCTCCAGGAGCCTTTGGACACTGCTCTCAGTGGGATTTTGGGGTGTCTGTGCAGGGCCAGCAGCTGGACTCGATCCTTGAGTGTCCCTTCCAGCTCAGGATACTCCGAGATTCTGTGTGAACCAGTGTTTTCAATCATAAGAATTCCTAGGGTGGAATTTTGAAGACAACAGCTCCAAGAAGAGAGAAGAGCGTCGGAGCGTTCGCGCATTTGGGGCTGGACAAAAAAGCTCATTTTGTGTTTCTTCCAGGGTTTTCTTGAGGCTGTAAGGAAGGCACAAAGCCAAGCATCTGGTCCCTGTGTCCCACCCCAGTTAGGAGGCTATTAAATGACTCTTTACACACACATTCCTGTCAACACACCGCAAAAATGATCCAAGGATTCGTCTTCCCAACGCCCTTTTGTTCCAACGCTCGCAGTAAATCGGCTCCTGATCAAAGCCAGGCAAGGACTAATTGGAAATCAAAAGTCCATTAGCATTGGAAATTCCATTTCTACAGCGGGCTGGAGAGATTTTTTGCAAATAATTTGTTTAGGCCCCAAACTAACCATCATTAAATGAATGAAAGTCTCTATACGGACACCTTTTGACATTAATTTAGGCTGGTAATGTATCAGATTAGAGTTTAATATGAAATTCTGACTTGAGTAATTAAAATCTTATTACTTAAGTGGATACTCTCAGTTTAATGGGGATACAGGGAATCAGTTTGCCCTGTTCTACCCTTAGTCAATAGTTAGGAGTGAACCCAAAGCAGGAGGAGAGGGATAAATAAGATCAGGCACCACGGATGCTGTGCCCATCTCCTACCCAGTTTTGACAGCAGTTGAGGATACACAGTCACCTTTAAAATGTTCATTTCTTCTACTCACAGAATCTGGCAAAAGTAATTTCTTGAATCAATATGCAAATTACAAGCAAATCTAGGAGAAAAGAGGGGAAAAACACTTTCAAATATATATTTTTTAATTTTTATACTGAGAACTCTGCAAAATTACAAAGAGAGAGGAAAAAAAAAACAACTAAAAACAAAAAAGAGTAAAAACCTAATAATTAAATATAAGGAAAATAAAACTGACTGACCCAAACAGGGGAAAACTGGAAAACAGGGTACATAAACAGAGTACAGGGAAAACATAACAAAGAAAACATGAAATTCCAGTGCCATCCATGGGAAATATATGCATACATAGAATTAGGGGAGGCAGTGATGCAGAAAACAGAATTATTTTAAAGCCAAGAGAAATCTTGGAGAAAAGTCACGGAGTAGTGAAAGTTTAAAGCATTGAGTTCAGGTAAAAATCCATGTGGCTGTGGCAAAGAAAGTGCAACTGAGGCACCCAACCCAGTTTTGGGCCACAACTGGTTTGCTGATGGGCAGCACCTCTCTCCAGCTGGGATTTGCTGGTCTGAATCTCCAGCAAAGCCAAGGTCCCAGCCTAGACCATTGAATTCCCACCATGGGACATGGAAAAGGATCCATGTGTGCTCCTGCATGGGATCTTCAGGCCTGCCCTGTCAAATTCCCTGTGTTTTAATCAGAATGTGCATGAACATCTGACTCAGGGCTGGGGAATCCAGCCTGCTACATGTAATGTGCTTTAGGAACTTTTGGGATGAAAGTGCCTTATAAATGCCAGATAAAGCATCATTACTTTCACTTCAGCTTTTATAGCTTTGGCAAAAACGTTCCTGTCAGGATGAAACTTGGCCTGCTTCTCCTGGGTTTGGGAGGGAATCTTTTTTTCCCCAAATCTGAGGAATCTGGTTTGGCTGAATTTCAGTTCATTTAATGCAAAAAGGTTGAAAACATTTGACACTGAGACCTTTTTCTGAACTCAGCTCAAATCAGCTCTGTCTTGAAATGCCAAATCTGGTGAGCTCTTGCTCAGCTCTTTTTTGGAAGATTTTCCAAAAAGAAAAAACCCTTCTCCTTCGTTTCTCAATAACATATGTCCCACTTGCCATTCTTAATCTATTCTCTCAAATAATTCACTACTCTTGGTAGATCTGGTACTTTTGCACTTCAGACTGAACAACATATATTGAAATCTGCTCAAATGATATTTGAAAAGCAGTTTGCAAACAGGACAGCCCATCATCCAGTGTCCCATCTAATCATAGGCAGCGCTGGCACTGCACTTGATCCAAGATTGTGGAACTCAATGTTAGGATTTGTTTCAACTGCATTCAGCTGCTGGCATATGTGAAATGAGGCACAAGAGGTCCTAAATTTGGTGGATTTTTTAACTCTTTGTTGGAGGAAGAAACATGAGTGACTGAGGAGCTGGGAAGGGGCTCAGCCTGGAGAAAAGGAGGCTCAGGAGGGACCTTGTGGCTCTGCACAACTCCCTGACAGGAGGGGACAGCCGGGGGGATTTGGGATCTGGGAACAGGGAACAGGGACAGGAGCAGAGGGAACGGCCTCAGGCTGGAGCTCAGGGTGGACACCAGCAGGAATTTCCACATGGGAAGGATGCTCAGGGTCCTCAAGGGCTGCTCAGGGCAGAGGTGGTGGAGTCCCCATCCCTGGAGATGTTCAAGGAACGACTGGATGTGACACAGTGCTCTGATCTAGTTGACAAGGTGGCTTCCAATCAAACTCCTACAACCCTGATGATTCTATGATTTAACAAAAATAATATTTGGAAAGAAGGGAGAATTTTAAACAATATACAAATGTGTATGTGTGCATGTGTTTATGCACATATAAAAATAAACATGAACAAAACAACCAGAAGCATCTTTGGAAGGCAATAAACTCTTTACTGTTAGAGAACCACTATTGCCAGCACACCCAGCAGAACTCACCAGAGAATTTTGAGGAATACTCAGAGCAAACACAGCATTGTGCACGTTCTTGCCATGCTGCAGTGGAGCAGGAGCAGCAAAAATGCCGTGGCAAATGCTGCTCTAAAGACAGATTACCCTTGGAAAGGTGTTTGAATTGCCATGGGGTGGTGGGAGGGCAGCCCAGAGCCCCCATCCAGGCACAGGGCAGGAGAAGAACAGGGATGGAATAAAACAGAGACCAGAAAGGAAGAGGAAGGAAGTTGGTGGACAAAACCTCCACTAAGTGGGATGTTGAGGAGAGAACAACAAACCTTGGACTTTCTGGCACGTACACTGAAATTAAATATACTGCTGGCATTTCTAACTGGCTCTCACCTGGGCTTGGACATCACAATTTGCTTACTGAGATAGAAAAGCTGGCTCAGGAAAAGGGGATAGACATGTTTTAATTTTTTTCCCCCCCTTGATTTTGTGTTAAAGACGTAGATTGACTGTGTAAGGATCACCTTAGTGGAGTTGTGAATGATTTACGACATGAGCAGCCCTGGAGAAGTGCGGGGAGCAGAGACAGGAAGTGCCGTGCTGGTTTTTGTTCTACACAGCTCAGCCAGAAAAATCCATTAAGTCCAGGCACTCAAAAAGGACAAAATCTCCTCGACACTTGTGTGTTTTTTCTCCTTTTACTGCTGTCCTCAGCAACAGGATCCTTTTCTCAATGTGTTAGACAACGTATGTCCTTTCCTTCTCTTGGTTCACCTGCTGATGAGCCACATCCCCCAATAACACAAACTGATGTATTTGAGAGTTTGTGGTGCTTTTTAACACAGAAATCAGAAAGTTTCTCCCATCTCTTTATAGGTAATTCTCAGTCCTTCTGAAGTAGCTGCTAAACATCCTGGCTTTGCTGCTATTGCCAGTGCAGGATATGAGCAAACACAGAAAGGGCTCCAACAGCCAGGAAAAAATCACTTGGTGGAACTGATCATTCTGGAGGATTTTCATACTCCCCCAGCATTTTAAACACATACAATAATGGTAAAACATTTCACTGTCACACTCACATGTGCATCTGGGTGCATGTTGAACCACTGCTGAAATATCCCCAGTTTTCCTGTGAAGGTTCAGAGTTAACACAAGGAGTGTGGATGTCTCCATTTCTCCACGGTGCAATTGGCCTTGGCTGCTTGGGCGTGGCTTTGCTGGAATGGGGACTGATGGAATCTCATCCAGGAGCCTGTGGACCACAGAGAGCTCATCCACAGCATGTGCTGCTTGACAGGTCCCTGGCAGATCATCCCACACGTTTTGGAGATGGACCTGAGGAGCAATAGGATAAGAGGAAATGGTCTCAAGTTACAGCAGGGGAGGTTTAGATTGGATTTGGGGAAAATTTCTTCATGGAAAAGGTTGTCCAGCCCTGGCACAAAGCAGTGCTGGAGTCCCCATCCCTGGAGGGATTTAAAATCCATGTGGATGTGGCACTTGGGGACATGGGGCAGTGGTGGCCTTGGCAGTGCTGGGGAAGAGGTGAACTGAGTGATCTCAAAGGTCTTTTCCAACCAAAATAATTCTGTGATTCTATGATTTAAGGTCAGTATTTGGAGAGAAGAGACAGTAAAAATGCTAAACTTCAGGGTTTGAAATTTTAAATCAATCCACTGCTGTGCAAATAAAGCAAAGTGACAACCAGAGTGGGTCAGCACAGACAGAAGAGCTGTCTCTGGTGAGCTGTTTGGAGGCCACAGCCCCTCCAGTGGGATGAGTGGGAGGGAAAGAAAACACATGGATGGGTAGGATGGTGGCTGAGGTGGAACAGGGCATGGCCAGGGGCACACAAACCATGCATACTCCAAAATGATCATTCCCTTCCTCTTCCTAACTCCTCTGACCATACCAGATGCACGGCAGGACAAAGGGAAGCCTGTGCTGCCTGATCAGGGGGCGAGGAGAGCTCTGAGAAAGAGCAGGAGCATTTTGTCTCTGTGAAAATACAAAGTCAGGTTGTGCATTAACCACTTCTGAGCAAGAGAAGACACGTTAGAGTTCAAATTAAGAGTTAAAATTTAGAGGGAAATTAAATCAAGAAAAGCTTTCAAACACTGAATGAAAGATTTCTTATATTCTATCTGCCTGTGTTTTCTCATGAGTGCATGTATTGCATCTTTTGGGAGAGGAGGGGTATTTTCTTCAATTCCTGAAAAAAAGTTCTATTTTATAATTAATAAAATAAAATGAAAAGGTCAATCATGACAAACAAGACGTATCTGTGATTTTCAGATCTGCTGAGTTTAAGTGTCTTTTCTGGTGTATAGCTGGCATTAAGGGAATATTTTTTTACCTTTTTCTCCAGAGCTGAGTTGCAGAGGTCATGGCAAATCAGAGCTAGGGCTATTCAAAATTATGTTCATGCTTATAAACCATCTTGACTGCTATAGACTTTGCTATTTTCTTTAGAGACAAAACATACCCTCACACTCACTCGTCAGTATGTACTGGAGCAATCTCAGGAGCCTGAGCTTTGTTTTTCTTTTAATTTTATTTGAAACTCTTCCAAATCCTGGAAGGGTTTCAAATCGGAGAGGGATCTTACCCAAGGACTCGTTTTTAGAGCAAAGTCATAGAGTGCAGGGTTCTCTTGCCTGGATGTTGTGTAAATGTTTAAGCTCAGCCACCAATGCAGTGGGACATGTTTTTGCCACTGTCTCTGCAGTGGGTTTCCAGTAAAGACCTTCACTGTCAGCCAACTGTCCCCTGGTGCCAAACCCAGCTCTGTCCTTCTGCTTCTCCCTGGGAACACCTGGGCAGTCCAGAGGTAACAACACTCTGATGCTCTCCTTCAGCATAGCACTAAAAAAAAATAATACTTTTTCAAAGCAAAATAATGGGGAGAGAAGTGAGGAAGGAGAGCAGCTCATGCAACACTCCCCAGGAATTTTCACAGTACAGTTAACTGCAATTTTTGCTCCATTTAAATATGTTGATTGTTGCATTTTATAAGAAATATTAGAGGTTGATGAGTACAATTGAATGTTTTGTAAGAATGGTACGGATTATATTCTACCAAATACTATGATATAGAATCATGGAATGAATAATGACCATCCCATTCAACTCCTGCCATGGCAGGGACACCTCCCCCTGCCCCAGGCTGCTCCAAACCCCAATGTCCAGCCTGGCTTTGGACACTTCCAGGGATCCAGAGGCAGCCACAGCTGCTCTGGGCACCCATCCTCAGAGGGAACAACTTCTTCCTAATCTCTGATCAAAGCCCACCCTCCTTCAGTCAAGGCCATTCCCTTTGTCCTATCACTTCCACTTTGATATAATATTATATCCTAAAAGGGGCGTGAATTATAATATTTTTAGGAGTCTCTTGCATGCTAATGTCCCACTCTGAGCATCTTGGACTTGCACCCCAAGGCTGTTCCCTTGTCCCCTGCTTGCAAACCTGTGATGCACCACCAGTCCTTCATCTCCAGCAGGACACCTCAACCTCTTGAATTTTTAGGATGTGCTGAGCTTGGTTTTCCATCACAGTTCCAGGGATGGACAAACGGAGCTGTACAATATCCTCTAAAAGGACACCCAAGCTCTTCTTACAAATGCTCTGGAGCAGTGAAACACCAGTCAGTTTTTCCTGCAGCACTATCATCCCATTTTACAATACTTCACTCGCTTCCTGTACCAAATGTAACATTGGCAGAGAGCGAGAGAAACAAAATCATTTAATTCTGTCATCCCACACCACTGTCATCAAATGAGAGATTGGAAAGGAGGTCAATAGCAAAGGTACAATAGCTGCAGTGCTGAAATATTTTGGATTATTCCTCTATGATACTGTGCTGTTTTCCAAGAGGGAAGTGAGGGCAATGTGTGTGAGAAGACCATTAGAAAGGAAGAAAAAAACCATCAGGAAAGATCAATGCTTGACTGAGCTATTTTATTAAATTCCCCCTGGATTTAGTCCGAGACTTAAGGCATGATACGATCAGAGCAGATTGCCTTGGGTTATTCCACTCTGAAGTTGTCCATATATCTGACATTGGTCATGACATATTTAATTTGAACTGGAAGTTCAGATTTAATGGTTGAATTCAAGTGGAACGGGGAGCACAGAACCAAGTCGGGACTTACTGTCCATGACTATTGCTGCTCACCTCCCTCAGCAGGCATTAGTGCTGTGGGGGGACCTGGGAAGAGCCCTGTGCTCCCTGAACAGCCTTGGGTGCAGGGTGAAAATCCCAGCAATGAGCAGCAGGGCCAGGAGTGGTTTCCAAGGGTGAGCTCACCCTGCCAAAGCCTCTGCGTGATGCAAGTTGCAGGAATGAGGTGAAACTTCACAGTGCCAACGGGAATTTTACCACTGAGTGTAATGGCATTATCCTTGATGTAAAATCCCCAGGAAAATCAAAACAGAACAAAACAAAGGAAAGGGAGTATTTCCAGGTTGTCTGGTTCAACTGCTTTCTCATTCCCACTGAAATTTTATTTGGATACCAGTAAATAATTGTGTCCATTGGTTACTGTACCAAACAGCTGTTGCTGTTCTATCCCAATTGGTTGGCTTTAAGGGTGTTTTAAATATCGTGCTGGGCAAGATTTAGCACATAAACACTGTTATCTACTGAAAAACGAGAATCAAGTTCTTATGAACACGTTACCCTGTGTCAAAATAGTGCCAGTAGAGCAGAACTGGAGGTATAATTAGGAGCAGAAGTCTTGTTAGTAGCAGAATTTAGCCTTAGCAAGAGTATTTCTAGACTTACTTTCTCTCACCACACATTTTCCAGCCCCAGTCATGCTCAGCCTAATAGGCACTGGTAACATCTTGCAATGACCTTCCCACAGTGCAAAAGTCAGCAGTGCCAAGTCTTTTCCAATGCTTGGAAGGACCCTGCTGGCTCCTGCACTTATCTGGGTTCAGTGGGGTTTGACCTCTCCATGGAATCATTATGGAAACAAATCCACGTGCATTCCCTCCACAGCCAGCAATAAACACAATGAAGAGCAAGGAAATGAATGAACATTCAAAATGTGTCAGTTCTCCTCATCTGGAGGAGGTAAACCAAAACAGCTTTAATTTGGATTCCTGCACTGATTTTACAAAGCCAGGTCTTCTCAATATCTTTGGTTTTTTTGTTGTTTTGTTTTGTTTTGTTTTTTTTTTAATTTGGTGGCTGTGACAAAACACAAATGCCTTGGGTGGCCTCATGTGCAGAGTGAGGCAGTGATGTCTGTCCTTCAGGAGCTTTCATTTCACATATTGTCAGCTGTGTTGTGCTGTTTAAGGTGAGATACACAGGTCTGAAGAGAAGGGGACACATTCCTGCCTGGCTGTCCAGCCACAGGCAGGGCCAGGGACAGGAGGGAGAAGGAAATTCACATCTGAAGGTTTCAGGCTTTCACA
>VZTT01037644.1:6409-18789 GCA_013400855.1 Buphagus erythrorhynchus | reverse complement strand
TTTTTTTTTGGCAGGAGAATAGAATATGGTGCTACTGGCTTCTCAGCAAAACAACCAAAAACATAATAGTGCATACCATGAAAAAGGAAGTTAATGAAAGGAGTTACTAAATGAGAGTATTTGTAGCATGAAGTTACAGCACAAATTCAGAAAGGAGCAATGAGAAGTCTGAACTTCAGAAATAAGGATAATGATGACAATGATATCAAAAAGAAAATAAATCAATTTAAAAAAACCTAGAAGGCAAGCTTATTTTATGAAGACCCATATTCTTACATGTCCTTCTTGGAAATATATGTGTTAAGTAGAGTTTTGAACTGGATACACTGGTTCTTTTAAAGGGTAACATATAGAAAATGCACACTTAAAAATATCTCAAACTCTTTCACAGAAAGCACAAACACTTTTAATGCTTCCTTAAGAGCTTAAGATAATTTTCATCATCACATTCTTTGTAAAGAGGCAACAATTTCCTGAAACGTAGCCAAGAAAATCCTTTCAATTGAAAGCAAGTGTGAAGGATGCAAGAAGAAATTCATCCTGCCCAGAAACAAGGTCCACAACATACAAGACTTTAACCACAAATAAATTAATTCAATACTAAAAAACTACAAAGAACAACAAGGAGCTGTCATAATTAACACAAAACTCTCAAGCAGGTATTACGTCGACAGGAAAAAAAAAAGCATTTACAATGGTATGCAAGCTGCAGTTCAAATGAATCTTCTGTAAAAGCATCTATAGTAAATGATAAAGACACTAATCAGTATGGCCAGGCCACTGCAAGCCAACAGGCATGAGTAATGGGTAGCTTCAAGGTAGGAAGGCACACATCCAACTCAGAGGAACATCCTGTACCAAACTATCCAACTTGAACTTCTGGGAGGACTTGCAGCCAGGTGGTGACACCCGGAAACAACTTCCTGATCCTAATCCTCAAAGGAAATAAAACACAACTTAGTGGCACAGCTAAAGGAACGCATATTATAAACCCTAAATTTTCATCAGAACAGGAATTTTCTCTCCAAAACAGACTGCATAACCTGGTGAGCCATTTCCATGTGTTAGGCACAGGAAACAGCAAAAGAAGTACAGTCATACATAAACCACAGGAAAGGCTGCAAGAGGAGGATGACGAGTAGCACGCACACCACAGCCAGAAGGAAACACTGCCCAGCTGCACTCCCCTGAGACTGGAGCTGCATGAATCAGCCCACTGGGGGTAACACCAACACCAGTTCAAATGGAGAACTGTATGTGAGACAAATAAATGGAATATCTCAGTAGCAATAAACATCAGTTTTGCAAGGGACAAAAGATTCTTGAACTCTTGCTGCCAAATCTAGAATATTATTTGTATATTCAGGAGGTTCAAAGGAAACACCTAAGAAACTTTAATGATGCTAATTATTAATGAATTGCTACTTCTTTTTACAAAAATTTAAAAAGTTAGCTAAGAGAATAGGAAAATAAAACTCTCTCAACTATATCCATACTCTAGCTGCTCCTTCATAATTTTAAGTAAGTAGCCACATAGAAACTTCAAAAGTCCTCAGGATAATGATCTAAAAAAGACAACTTTTTGGATTCATCTTTTAAATAACTGTTCCTCTTTTGCCTTCGTTTGGCAAAGTCACACTCAGAAGCCTAGGAAAAGTATTTTATAGTTCAACTACTGTACTATGGAAAACAGTAATGTCTGCAGTAATGCCAATTACTGTCTCAGCCTTCCTGCCACAGTCAGTTCCTAACTTGGACTGTGAAGGTCAGCATCTTACACAGGGTTTTATGGCATCACAAGAAATACCAGGACTTATTCATACAAGAAAACAAAAAAGATAGTAAGTCCATGTCTAACTGTCAGCAGTTTAAATCCAGTTTGCCTGTAAATTATTCAGTGTTTTAACTGTCGATTTTATTTATTCTAAAAATTTATTTCCTATACATCATTCTCTGCCTATACTTCCGTCATTATCAAAAACTCCTACAGCTTTTAGGCTACACCTTGACTGACCAGGAACAACTGTCATTTCAAGGTACACTATAAAATTTCAGCAGTGTATCTGCTACTTCATCTTATGCTTTTGCCAGAAATTACAGAGTCTATCCAATTTTTAACAAACTAGCAGGATACTCCTTCAGATGACACCATCAGGTTTCCAAATCCTTCAGGCTCTGTTGAAGAATTAAGAAAAAGACTATTCTTCGTGCTTCTCCCACTGCTCTCCTCAATATGCTAGAGTCACCATGAGAATCCAGGTACCTTCATTTCTTCCTTGAACAAATACAGTTAATGCACAAAATCCTTCAAACCAGGAAGAAGCAAATGAAAACTTGCAAGTTTTCCCACACTAAGAAACCCCAGAGCTGGCCTGGAGTAACTCCAGACAGGTGGTACAGTTCAGTCAGCCAATATCCAAACAAAGCACTTGAACCTGTCACAGTAACCTTGCCAGGGCACAGGTACAGCACCAGGTGCTCTGCTCCTGCTCTGGCTGAAACACCCTCAGTGCCAGGCAGGTCAAACTGCAGGCAGGAGCAGGCTTTGGGCAGCAACCCTAGAGCTAAGCAAGGCTGAGTATGCTGCTGGGATCTTTGACACTGCAGCCTTTCTACTGCTAGTATTTGCTATACAAACCTATCCAAGACACTTAAAGCTGCTCAAAGCCACAGTTTAGGCTATCAGCATAGTGATATCTAACTGGGCGCTTCCAACAGCAGAAGCTGCTTGAGAACATTTTATTTTATCTAGCTGCAGGAAGACCATCTCTGTACTGAAGTGCTATGGTTTGGCCATACCAATCAGTCTCCTGGTGCCACTCCAACAAATTGCTGTACTCCAGTGCTGACCCACCTTTGCAGCGCTCAGTTCACAGCAATTTCAGAATCGCTTTCAACGCCAAGGATTTTTACTGTCCTCTTCCAAACGGTTGTGAAACATACTGCTAGTAGAGGGATCCAGAGCACAAGAAAGCATATTCCACAGGCACAATAAAAAGAAAACCATCAAAAGTACAATCATTGGAGCAGAGAACAGTTTTCTTGGCAGTGGCTCAGGTTTAGAACAGAATGCTCTAGAAGTGGCAAGTGTAACTATTGCCTTCAAAAATAAATTCAGTATTAGCATCCTTAAACTAACTTCCCTGTAGCAATTAGCAAGAAAATTAAGCCTGCAGAAAAGATGAAAAAAGTAATTCTTGCATTACATATAGAGTGAAAAAAAGAAGTGTTCAATTCATACTCCATTTGTGTTCAAAGGGACATTCAACTTTTACATTGCTCATAGCCCTGCGAATACCTGAAGAGCCAAAGCATTTTTACTGTATTTGCCACCTGGCCTTCTCTATGAGAAGTAGACAGCTTTCTCCTCCTTCTACCAAACATTTAACAAATCAGAAAGTCTCACTTGCTTCTTGAATACCACAGTAGTTTAGAAAAATTATTTATCATAAGCAACCCATGAAAGGTCTGCAGAAGTGGGCACACTCTACCACAAAAGCAGTGTGGCATTAAAAAACTGGAAGCCTAGGGTGGAAAAAAAACACCTTAGTCCTCAAAGTTTTTATTCTTATGTGTTTACTAATTCACATCAGTCCCTGCATTTGACTTACCCATCCAAATCTTTCCTATAGAACAGCTGCAAGTAAACACTTTAAAACATTCCATACACCATGCTATTAAAATATCAATGAACTTCTGATGTCTGTCTTTTCTCTTTTAAGACATTGATTACAATTTTAGGTAAGTTTAGGCAATTTTAGGAAAACCCTGAATTAGCTATTTTTTGTTAAAGGATAAAGCCTTTCTGTTGTGCAGCAGCACTATCCATGCATTGAAGCTGTATGTATTTTCAACAGGTTCTTCTTGGAGAGAAGCAACAACTTCCTTGTTGAAGCAGAAAGGCTGACCAGGCAGGTCTGAATGAAGACAGATGTGCAAGCAAATAACACAGCATCCAGAGGGGAAAAAATGCTAATACATTATGTAAGCACCTATGTGAAAACAGAACAAATTGCTAAACTCCACCAATATTCAAGACAGAAGGTACATCCTGGCAATTCTGGAAAGAAATTAAATAGAGCATCTTGAGAAATTAAGACGAAGTTTTCTACTTTTTATACACATTATCTAATACATTTCTTGCTCGGTGAATAACCCTGCAGCTTAATGTGACAGCTGCAATTAAAAATAAATATCTTCTTATATAATTCCTCTCCCACAGAATTTTAGCAGAAAGTAGGCTTCCCGCCAGATGCAGACACCGCAGAGGAAAAAAAAAGAAGAAAACATAGTTACTTTTGCCTTACTCATTACAATGACATTTTTCAGAAACAAAATATCTCATCACAGCTTAAGCACTTAAGTAGTACTGCTGTGAACACAGCACATATGCTTCAACTGAAGGGGTTGGTTTCAGTGAATTTTAGTTTAATGCTTGTCTCATCTAACACCAACACTATCAGAGCACTAATACTATGTGAAAATATTTTCTGGTATTTTCATTCTATGATTTCACTAACTAGTAAACAAATACTGTATTATCCTAGCCTACTTCTTTTATGAACCCAGTATCAGCACTGATGATCTCAGATGTTATTCTTAATATAAAAAAGGATCCTTTCCAGTAATGCGATATGCTACTCCCAAAGTGAATAGGCTAAAGCAAGGCCACAACAGATTTAGCTGATGATTTTCAAAACAATATTTTAAAGACTTCTGGAAAGGTAATAAAACATGGATTGCAATAATTCATTCTGCTATTAGTACTTTTCTTTCTAAATGCACAATTATTTTTAGGCTGGGTAAAAAGTTTATCTATAATCTTGATTTAAACTCTCAGCGCAGCAACAGTGCACTTTTTAACATGCTGGTAAACTGAATCATAGGTTCATTGCATACATGCACATCCTAAGGACAAGGTGTTATCTCAGCTAAATATAAAGCAGTAAAACTATAGTGCCATATCTCCAGAGAAATTTACAGAGATAGCTATCCTAATATTGAGACAAAAACAATAAAACATTTATATAAAGCTTATCTAAACAAGTCATTTGAGATTTGTGGCTTTTTAGTCACCTAGACGCACCAAGGTGTCATAGGAGCTTACGCTTGTTTTCATTTTTGTACTGACATGTACATTTCTACACACCAGGAAATCCTGTGCTGGTGGTGCTAACCTCACTTGTACACCTTAGTGTTATTTTTGCTACAGTGCTCCTACTTGGAACTTGTTAGGGAAATTGCATTCTCTGCTATTTTTATGCCTCTCTCATTTAATGCAATGTTTTTGAAACACAGACCAGGAATCTCTGAAATAGAGGCAACAGACAAAGAAAATGAACGACGCTTCCAGGCATGAGAGGCAAAATAAAAAGCACACGCTTGGGTTAGGACACTGTGACAGAGTGCAGTTGGAGGGCAGACAGCACAAATGAACCAAGTTGGCTGAAACGCAGACAGGAAGCAAAACAGTTTGGGAAATGCTGCCTTATTTACAAACACTCCCACTACGCGACACGATATTCTTGGGCAAGCAAAGGAAAACAGCTATCTTTACCATAATATTAAATGGCTGGGCTGTCTTTTTTTTATATACCTCACATATCACAGAAGCATCTGATGAAGAAAGAAAAACAGCATAGGTGCCATCCTTCTGTTCTGTAAAACTCTTGTGACAGAATCTAGAGCAGCTGACTCCCGGTCATGGACCAAGTCCAAAAGCACAGTGATAATACAAATTAAAGTTGATACTTTCTCAAAAGAGTAATCAGAACTATTCTGTTATCAGAAACAGCAATTTGAAGTGACACAATTACTTCATATCATAGCTTTCAGAGCTAACTCCCTCCAAGATCTTTTACAATTCCTAAACTATTCAATAAACTGCATCATTTTTTTCAAACAAGTTTTTGTTTTAATAGCCTCCAACTAAAACTCAACTTTTTATAAAAACAATTGCATGAAGCATGTGCAGATAAATATCCTTAATGTTCTCTTTAGGTTTTCACATAGGAGGAGAATGCATAAAAGAAAGGAAAAGCCTTCCTGACATTTGCCTCAGCAGTAGACCAACCAAAAGTGAGAGACTCTACCCATAAACTACAAGAATCACACATTGTACGACCAACTTGACAACAACTTGCAAAATGTGGGTCTCTGTTCTCACTTTTATATATATCTGTGCTTTGTTTCTAAATCTCTATTCTCAAATTTAAAAAAGGTCAGGAGTAAAAGGCTGCTAAAAAGCCAATTAAAAAATACAAGTAAGTTCTAAGCACAAAATATCTGAGGATCAAACAAGGCAACCACATAACTGGAACTTTTTTAACTACTGAAAGACTCATGAAGCCTACACACACATAAAAAAGCATCATCAATTTCAACTCATGTACAATACTCATGTCCACACAGTGATTCACCACACCATTCTTCTGGTGGCGTAAAGCATTACATCTTTACTAGAAAGCAATAAATCAGGAAAACACCAGTCACATCAGCTTACTATCTAAATCCCTGCACTGACCCCTTTTCATCAGCTGCCTCACAACCAAGATTATTTTTTCTACTTTGGAGGTTCTACAGAAATGCTTGTGTCTATCACCCTGGCCTCACTTACCAGTTGTCCACTTTTCCCACAGCAGTCTAAATTTGCTTCTAGCTGGTTTGTTACACGTGGAAACCTTTCTGAGCTAATCCTCAAAGTCACTATTTTCTGGACATTGAAATCATTCCTGAAGGCCCACTCTTACAGCAATACCTAAAACAATCCATTTCTAATACCTGCTAGACAGAAATTAAACAGGGATGTCCTCAATCTTGGAAAACAAGCTTCCGATTATTAAGATATAGCAGCAAGATCGCTCATGTAACATAACTATCCCCACACTCACAGTCCTTTTCATGTTTGCCTTTGAAGCAGGAAAACAATGACAAGAGTAATTGTGCTACAGTATTCTTCAGTACCCAACACAAGGTGGGTTCTACCAGAAACAAGTAATTACCAATACTCCTCAGATATCCACAATTCTTGTGAAATATTTTGACTGAATGATTTCCTATACAATGAGAAAAACCCACGAGATATATAAGCAGATAAAATCAAAGCAAATTAATAGTGTAATTTTTTTAAGTTTCATTGCCCTTAAAGTCCCAAATAACTTTGCAGATTGAGAAATTTTTCCTTCTCTTTCTTCTTCCTTAGCGCTCCCAAATCATTTTCCTCTTACAGGCCATTCACTTAACAGTTGGACTCGATCCTTGTGGGTCCCTTCCAACTCAGAATATTATGTGATTCTGTTATTTCCACATGAAACACATAAAAGCAAAAAGAAAACCCATGTCTAATTGCCTGATTTCTGGAGCTGACATAAGAGAGAAAAAAGCGATTAAGTGAACTCAGTAATTTTCATTTCCTCTAATGCATCTCTAACTGGTTATTGGTTTTACTCTTCAATTCTCAGTTGTATCAGTCTCCAAATGCTAAGAATTGTTTTCTCATTTCTTAAAAAGATTCAGAGCAAAGCAAGATGAAAATTGTATGATCCATCAACTCCTGGAAAAGGCATAATGAAAATTAAAGGGGAAAGTCCCTCTAAAAGAAAAGAAACCCAACTGAGGTACATAACTAATACAGCATCACTCACAGGAAGCACAAACATGTTTGGAAAAAATTCTCAACCATACACCCTTACTATAATATGCATTTTCTCCACAGAAGTGGAGAAGAAACAAACCCCAGGAAAAGTGAAGAGTACGTGACATGCTGCAACTATACTTGTACTTAAAAGTTGCATAACTGTTTCTAAACACTTAAACCTGTAAATACTGAAATGCTACCAAAGATAAGAAAAATCCAAATTTAGAACAACCCTGACCAGTTTCACTGCATGAAGAAGTGTAATCCAACAGATTACCCTTAGTACCAGTTTTGATGAATAGCTATCTTTCCATTTTTTCCACATCAGCTGCTTCATCTTGTTTAAAACGGAATGTACTGGTAAAGAATCAAACATCCTTTAAAAAGCAGAAAATTCACAAGTGTCTGTGTCTTTCCACTCCAAGCCCAGCGTATTCAGGGATTTCACAAAACCTAAGCTGTAATGCTCACTAAACTAACCATGGAGCAATTGCATATGGAATTGCTACAGCAGTGGCCACTACTGCCCTGACTAGATACAACATGCAAGTGGTTGGTTGTGAAAACAAAATAATGCTTTTATTAGGGCTGTGAAAACAAATATAATGCTTTTATTAGGCCAACCCAACACGCTCCAAGTCTTAATGTCCCTTTCCACCTTCTCGCAGGCTGGCTATAAAGTCCATTTCACAGATGGGCTATTCTCAGCAGCCATAGAAAAATGCCACCTTGCAGAAACACAAGCCTGTTTTCCAACCACAGATTTCCTAGGAGGGCTTTGCAAAAGGCTTTCTAGCAGAGAACCAGATGCAAACATGCCACAGTGAGAGGGTGGGCTAGGCTCTGGCACTGGAAATTCATACAGCAGTAGCACCCCTGCTGTGGCCAGCTCCTCAGAGGCAGCTCAGCGGTGCCCCTGGGCCCAGGGCACACGCAGCACTCCTCAGCTCAGCACCACAGTGTTTTATAGGAATCAGAAGCCAGAAGAAAAGGGTGAGTACTATGTATTATGAACTTCACAGCAAAAATGGGGCAGAAATTAGCAAACATTTGGATCCATACTTCAGCTTGTATCTCTCAATACACAGTATGAGGTCTACATGCAAAAGAGTATTACACCTGTTCAACTACCTGAAAGCTAAGAAATACAACAGCAGTTGTCCATCCAACTTTAACTTGTCTTAGGTATAGGAATGATACATTTTAATATTACAACACTTCCCTCTAGACCTTCCCTCAGCACTGAGATGGGATGATGGCCTAGGAATGACCCTGCTGCATGCAGCAAAGCAGGCTACTGGTCTGCTGCTTACTGAAGCTGCAAAGCACCACAGAGAACAGAAGGCACATACTAGAAGAGAAATTCTTCATACTACCATGCCCTCTACCCATCCTTCCATTGGCTACTCATTTAAATCCTGATAATCAATCATATACTTTCCCCTAAATAGCAAGTATCAGTCATTTCCCCACCTCTGCTCCTTCTATAGCCTTCTGACATGTGGGACATACATCTATTAGAAAAGCACCACATGCAAATTTAAGCAGCTACCAAATTCGGAGAAAATGCATTATTTTCCTTTTTCCCTTATTTTGTCACAGAAGTTCTATGTAAAAAGGATTAATTTTTTAAAATAAAATTTTAGATAGGCAGTATCAACTACATGCCCTATTCTGTATGCAGTCAGCTGGCCACCCTACTCTCAGAAGGTGAACCATGCAGAAGGCTGAGCACTCAATTTTGGTGGAAGAAGCAGGAATGGTGCTTTGAACACCATGCTCCATGCCAAATAGTCTGGGGGCAGTGGGCAGCAGTGTTACCTTCTGAGAGTGGGTGGAGCTCATGGGCATGGTCAGTCTTGCTCCCCAGGAACATAAAAATCCACACCATCAAGCCAAGGCCACACTAAGCTTGCTGCCTCATCTCTGACATTGGACAGCAGTAGCTATGTGGACAAAAGCATAAGTATGAGGCAAGGATAAAGCAGGATTTCCCATCAGGCTTTCAGCCATATATATGTATGGGAATATGAGTCTGATCCAGAGATGGGAAATTTTTGTATTTAATAATCTCAAGCAGTTTTCCTCCAAGACTATCTGATCACTTCTGGAATTCTGTCAGATGTTAGCACTCAAAACACCTACAGGTACAGAACAGCTTAACCTCACATCACCTGAGAAACTCCTCCTGGTTACCTCTGAGGATGTCAGCTGCTCACTCCTCTTCATACTCTAATAGTGAAATACTTCCACGCTGGAATACTCCTTGCATTTTCACTGCTCACCATCTCCTCATCACTCAACATTCCTACCACCCATGGGATGAAAATAAGTTGGTATTTGGGGAGCCCTTGCGATTACCACAGAAAAACCTATAAGTAAATTAATAATCCTGTACTCAAAGCAGGATTAGAGTAACGCGCATGTTAGAATGAGGCACTGACCCACTTTTAACAATAAATAGGACTACCCAGTTAATTAGTCAATGAGCATTATCTGCTCTGTGCACTGAATGAGGCTGGAGTCCAGTGAGGAAGGAGAAAGAGAAGGTGGCATGCACAGTCACACTAAGACTACCAAATACTTCTGAATTAGACTGTCAGTGACTATACAGGCAGGTGATTTTTGGCAATTCCCAGTTTCATATTCTTAACCTCAGAACTTTTTTAATATGACTTTGTGTCTTACTTCCTACATCCACAGAAATAAAACTTTCATTCCATCCACTTGGAAATCATACTGTTAACACCACAGGCTATCAGCAAGGTAAGGAAATTAGATATCAGCTTGTCAGTATCTATATACATCAGCTTCAGATTTTGAATAATTATTTTTATTATTTTTTTCACAAATGCATCCTAAAGCAAAGAAGTTTAAAAGTGAGACTAGGCCCATTTCCTGGCTTTTCAAATTAAATTTCCCTCTCCTTCGTTTCTGGGCTCTTTTTCCCAGCAAGTGTCCTTCAAGATCTTCTATCAGTTGAAGTGTTTGCCCCCTACAACAAGTGATAGGGCCTTCCCAGCAGGCAACCATTGACAGCACCATAGTGGGCTTCTCCATTCTTGGTTCCCTTGCTCCTCAACTGGGTACTACTGCAGCAAGCATTCAACAGAAGCAAGTGTTTCAAATAATTTAACTGCTCAGCAGTACCAATACCCAACACAAAAATTCTGAAGGTTTTTGCCTTAGATTCAGGGCTTGGGCAAATTTCTTTTAACTGTTTCTAAGAAGAGCATAGAAGCTTTTAGCTGCAAACTAAATTATGCATCCTCTCCCCAAATATGAATCCCCTAAGCATTTTCTTTCACACAGGGAAAAAGTGTGTTTCGCACCTAACGCCAGCGAAAAGAAAAATTAACAATGATTGACTTATTGCTTCTGAATTCCTCCAACATTTTTTTTTTTTTAATTAAATAGAAAGACAAGAGAGCCTTCAGCTTGAATAACTTAAGGTTAACAAAAATCTGGAAGACTTTTAATAGAAAGCCTCATGCAGTAGTTTATTAAAGTCTCCTCCTGAAAGGGGAGATATGACAGCATTGTGTTAATGTAAGACACTGAGAAGCTACCAACTACAGAGCTAATACTCATCGGCAGAACCTCACACCAGGCAAAACAACAATTGCAGGATCCTGAAAGATTTATCAAGCACTAAAAACCTGCATACAGGATGTTCAGCATGGTTGCATCTTAATTTCAGAAAAAATACGGTAGTGACCATTTAGTAGCTAAACCATTTAATGTAAATAAATGCCAGGTTTGTGTCAAAAATCAATAATGCAGTCAAGCTTAATAACTCAGGTAAAGAGGCACGGCTTTTCTGAAGGAGCGTGTTTTCCTAGCCTGTCAAATGCTGCTTCACCTACAAAACAAATGGTTATTAAAATCAGTTTACTGCAAGCTCCTTTTAACTATCGGCCTGCACATCAGGAGGATGCACAACTGACCAGCAACAGCAGTGCAGCTCTGCATGACATACAGGCTATCTGAACTTCTCACCATTTGAAAACGGGCTGTGCATGAGGGCTGCAAAACCTCAGAAAAAAATTTTGAAACAATTTCTGCTCACAGTAGTAAATAACGTAGACACCTATCATAGAAGCATAGTAACATTAAGGTTGGAAGGGATCTGGGGATTATCTGGTTCAACCTCCCTGCCAAGACAGGATCACCTACAGCAGGTTACACAGAAACCCGTCCAGGTGGGGTTTGAATGTTTCCAGACAGGGAGACTCCATAATCTCCCTGGGCAGCCTGTTCCAATGCTCTGCCACCATCAACATGAAGAAATTATTTCTCGCGATGAGGCGAATCGCAATTTCTCAAAATTTTTTGTAGTTTTAACGTCGTATTTTAGCTGGAGCATTTAAAACTTCTAAGAGTCGACACTCAATATACGCTGCTCGGAAGAGCCCATTCAAGGGCTCCGGAAAGCGCTGCCTCCCTGCTCCCGCTCTGACGTCGGGCAGGGAGTACCTGTGAACCTGCACCAAGCCTAGCGCTAGAGGGACGGATGGACAGCTGCCCGGGAACCCCTTTAAAGCCACACAGGAGGAGCCCCTTCCCACAAACACCTGCCCGCTCCTTCCCACCAGTACGGGCCGGGTCTCCCGCGGGCAGCCAGCCCAGCGCCGTCCGCCCGTCGGCCCGGGGGTCCCCTGCCACCACCATGGCTGTTGTTATTTGTTTCCGGCAGCACCGCGGCGTGTCGGGCATGAGGAACAACGCGCCGCCCGCCGCCCCC
>VZTT01037613.1:0-10757 GCA_013400855.1 Buphagus erythrorhynchus | reverse complement strand
GCCCTCCTGACCCCAGAGCTGAGAGCTTGGCTTTGAACAGGACACCCCGACCTCGGGGGTCAGGCTGGAAGGGAGATCTGGGCTCCAGGATTGTCCCCTGGGTGCTCAGGGAGGTGCTGGCAGAGCAGGGGCTCTGTAGCTGCAGGATTCGCTGCCTTGTCTCAGATGATGGTGCTGAAATGATGAAAAAAAGCCCCTGGGATTTGAGGGCGAAAAACGAAACAGGGATTGTTGCACACAGCCCAAAATATCCCCAGGTGGATGTTGAAGATCCATGAGAGAAGCCCTAAATTTGGGGGTGAAGTCCGTGGGGTGTTGGGGTGCTGAGCAATGGGACTGGGGCTGAGCCAGCTCCTCCTGGCCCTGCGTGTCCCCTTTGCAGCACAGGGAGGGACAAACTTCACCCAATTTCCCATTTGTGCCACTCCAAACTCTGCTTGGCAGACAAGGATTTATCATCCCCTGGGCCACCTCAGGTTCCCGGGAATGCCACAGCTGGAACAGGAATCCCAAATCCCAAATAATTGCCCTGGGCTTGATTTATTTCCCCTCCTTTCCCCTAATGGCTCATTAACCCCGTATTTCCCTTTTGCCATCAACTACAACTGTGGGAAAAGCATGGAGGTCTCTGGAGGGGGGGATATTCCTGCTCTGCTTCCCAAACTGGATCCATTCCCGCTGAAATCTGGAACTTTATGTTTGCCAGGTGCTCCTTTGGCCACCCAAGCTTAAACTAACCCGGTTAACAAGCACTGTCTTACCTTGCAGCCATCCCCGCTAATCGGTTGAGAGATTTACCCAAAGGTAATCGTCACTAATTCCTCTCCTTCCTTTTTATTTTCCACATCGGTTTTGCTTTTTCCCCCGCCAGTAACTCCAAGAGAAAAGGGTGGCAGCTGGAAAAACTGGGGGATGATGCTTCCAGGTTGTCCTTGAAGCTTCAAGTTGTCCTTGGAGGAGTTGGTGCTTCCAGGTTGTCCTTGAAGGAGCTGATTTTTCCAAATCCTGTCCAAATTGTCCTTGAAGGAGCTGATTTTCCAAATCCTGCCCAAGCTGTCCTTGAAGGAGCTGATTTTTCCAAATCCTGTCCAAATTGTCCTTGAAGGAGCTGATTTTCCAAATCCTGCCCAAGCTGTCCTTGAAGGAGCTGATTTTTCCAAGTCCTGCCCAAATTGTCCTTGAAAACCCATCCAGATGTGTAGAAAGCTCCCGTTCCACCACATTTTGTGTGCCTTGGTGGCAGTTCCTGTACTTTACCTCGCACTTAAAAATCCTGATGGGATTTTCTAAACCCTCACATGAAATCCCGTTATTTTTTACCTGGAATTTATTCCTGTTACTGTTTGAGCCGGTCCTTGTGACCAGGTGAAAAAAAAATACGGGGAATTTCGATCAAATTTATGTTCCCACTGAGGTTTTGTGTCCTTTCCCTGCTTTTCATTTGCATTTCTCAGTGCAAGGTCACAAATTCCCCTAAACCAGCACATGATGCTTCCCCCACCATTTTTTTCTTTTTGGGAAAGGCAGGATTTTTTCCTGGAAAGGGCAGGATTTTTCCTGGGAAATGCAGGATTTTCCCTGGGAAAGGCAGGATTTTTCCTGAGAAATGCAGGATTTTTCTGGGAAATGCAGGATTTTTCCTGAGAAATGCAGGATTTTTCCTGAGAAAGATGGGATTTTTCCTGAGAAAGGCAGGATTTTTCCTGAGAAAGGCAGGATTTTTCCTGGGAAAGACGGGATTTTTCCTGAGAAATTCAGGATTTTTCCTGAGAAATTCAGGATTTTTCCTGGAAAAGACAGAATTTTTCCTGGGAAATGCAGGATTTCCAGGCAGGACACTGCCAGAAATGACCACATTTCCATTTTAAAAATCACTCTGATCCCCTAAAGAGCTGCAGGACGTGGATTGTGCCCTGGAGCACGTCCTGCCACGGGGCTGGGAGAGGTGACGGGAACTGGGACTTGCTCCTGGGACAATTCCAGCCTCATTTATCCCATTCCAACAGAACGACCTGACCGGCCCCGGGACCTGGAGCTGACGGACCTGGCCGAGAGGAGCGTGCGGCTGACGTGGATCCCCGGCGATGACAACAACAGCCCCATCACAGGTCTGTCCCCAAAAACCCCCGCTCCCTCTTCCCAGTGATGGAAAATCCCACCCAAACCCTTCACCCTCTGCAAGAGCCGAAAGCAGGGATGCATCTGAAGCCAGCTCTGGTCACAACGCATTCCTTAATTTTCATTGCAGGGCATCTTAAAAGGTGAAAACCAATCAATGCTTTTGCTGTTAGCTACAGCCTGTCGTAATTACTAACATTACTAACTACTTTGCACCACTAATTAGTGGTTTGTCATCAGTCTCATTGGTTTTCTCTCTGAGCCAGGATTATTAGAAAGGCGATTGAGATGATTTTTGTGTTCTTTGAAAGGCGATTGAGATGATTTTTGTGCTCTTTGAAAGGCGATTGAAGTGATTTTTGTGTTCTTTGAAAGGCGATTGAGGTGATTTTTGTGTTCTTTGAAAAGCGATTGAGGTGATTTTTGTGCTCTTTTCTTATCAAAAATTACAGAAAGTGCGACAGCACCTCTAGCTCCTTGCTAGAAGTGGGGGAAAATGGCCCCAGCCGAGCCTGCTTCAAGGACTTTTAAAGTTAAACAAACTAATAGAAGTTTAACACTTATATTATTTATTCTTTTGACCCAGTAATAGATTCCCACAACCCTTAGAATGGCATTAGGCTGACTAACTAAAGATAGCTATTTAAGTTTATAGTTATTAGATAACTATTTAAGTTTTATAGTTATTTTAAGATAACTATTTAAGTGTGAAGAAGAAGGAAGAAGATGAACAAAGAAAAAGACATCACCCAAAATTCTCCATCTTGTCACATATTCACCACTATACTATAAAACCTCAAATTTAAAAACCGTCACCCAGTGAAAACACACACATCTAACCCACTACACATTTGTGATTTCTAACTCATTATTTATATTTACAAGCCTTCTCCAAGGTTTCAGGTCCAGAGCAGTGCTTTCCAGGGGGTCTGTGTCTGGAAGCACAGAAAGCCCAAAAAACTCCAGATTTCTGAGATCCAACACCCATACTCACGTTACCATTTTCTAACCACAAAAAGTTAGTACGCTACAGTTTAATCTAGAAGTTGTTTCTCGGTTTTCTCGCAGCGGAAATTTTTGAGACCTTTTCTTTCTACTTGCAACACAGGCTTCCTTGTTTGCCTGTGAAAATCTTTTTTGCTTGTTAAAAACACCTTTTGTTTGAAGTGGATTTATGCTTTGCTCTGAGTCATAAAAACTCCTCCAACTCCCTTGCTAGCTTACCTTTTGTTTTCGAGTTGACTAGCTCAATTTTTTTTTTTCCTTCTACATCAAAACTTGTTACCATTTTTTCGCCAGCTCCTACATTCAAAGACCTTTCTGTTGCACGCTCGTACCTGTGAGACTTTTCTGCCAAACCCCCACCCTTCCCAACAACCCTTCTCCTCCTGCCCTTCCCAGACTACATCGTCCAGTTCGAGGAGGACCGGATCCAGCCGGGAGTGTGGCACAACCACTCCAGGTATCCCGGGAGCGTCAACTCGGCCGTGCTGAGCCTGGCCCCGTACGTGAATTACCAATTCCGCGTCATCGCCGTCAACGACGTGGGCAGCAGCGTGCCCAGCCTGCCCTCCGAGCGCTACCAGACCAACGGGGCACGTGAGTTTTCCCCCAGGCCTCTTTTTTTTTTTTTTTTGGCCCTTGGAATCCACCACTTTCCATGGATGCTCTTGCCTGGATAGCAGGAAGAGGTTGGCAAGGGTGGGATTTTCTGTATGGGGTTCTCGAGCCCGTGGGTGATGTCCTTTGGGGCAGAAAAGCGCAGATATTTGTACAAAAGTGGCTCGTTTTTTATAGAAGAAAAAAACTGGTTTTCCCTCTTTTCCTTAAAGGAACTCTTCCAGTCCTTTCACACCGCAGGAAGTTCGGAAATCTGTAGGAAAATCAGGCTCAAGTGCAAATGTTGTTAATGATTGGCCGCTGTTAAAGCTGGTCGATGATGTGGGGGTGCTGGCGAGGCCCTGGCACAGATTATCCAGAAAAAAAAAATGTGGCTGTGCCATTCCTGGAAGTGTCCAAGCCAAATCTGACGAGGCTTGGAGCAGCCTGGGATAGGGGAAGGTGTCCTGCCAAGGCAGGGGGTGGAATTCGGCGATTTTAAGATCCCTTCCCACCCAAATTCCGTGACAAAAGAACAAAACAAGCTCCAATCCACAACCAAGATTTGAGACTGTCTTCCCAGTGCTTTGTTGGAGGACATTTGGGAAAATTCCACACGTGAAATTCCCGGGAATCTCAGCAGTTCTGCTGCATTTCCTCCTTTACCCGTTCCAGGGAGATTTTTGGAGGATCTGCTGGCATCTAGTGTTGGCTGCCAGCAGTGCCCGCCGTGTTTCGGGCTCAAAGTGACAAAACTCTGCTCCCTCCACAATGGTTTCCTTTCAAAGATTTAGGACATTTAGGGAACAAAAAAGAGCCTCCTAAATAAATGGCCTGGTTTTCCAGAGGACTGAGAGTCTCGTGTCCCATTAACCTGAATGGGAACTTCTGGAAAAATCAGGCCATTGACTTCTGTCTTGGAAGGACTTTCAGGCTTGCAGGGTTTTAACCACTCAGTGGTTGTTTTCTGATGTTGAAAAATTCATTGTTTCGGTTTTCAATGTGGATTTCAGGTCCTGAAATAAATCCAACGGGAGTTCAAGGGGCGGGGACCCAAAAAAACAACATGGAGATAACGTGGACAGTGAGTTCTGCTTGGATGCCTTTTGGGATGGAGTCCAGGATGAAGAGAAATGGGTTCAGGGTGCTGGAGGGCAGGGATAGATGGGATTTTGGGAATAAATCCTTCCCTGGGAGGGTTGGGAAGGGCTGGGATGGAATTTCCAGAGAATCCATCGCTGGGCCATCCCTGGGGGCGTCCAAGGCCAGGTGGGAGCAACCTGAGACCATGGGAAGTCTCCCTGCTCATGAGAGTGGAATGGAATGGAATTTCAGGTCCCTTCCAACCCAAACCACCCCAGGCTTCCATGAAATAAAAAGCAGAAGGTACAAGAAAGGCTGCGATAAAAAGAATAATTCAAAAAAAAAATCGAAATAAAAATAAATCAAAGATGTGGCACCCAAAGATGCCGGATTCCAGACTCAGCTTCCCGAGGATGCCCCGAAGTCCTTGAGCAGCTCAGAGGATTTATGGAGCCGCTCCTGCTTCGCTCCCTGCACCAGCAGGGGTCAGCCACAAATCAGGGATGAGCTGAGGGGAGGGCTGGGATGGCAGCAGGAACAGAGATGGGATATGGGGATGGTGGATATGGAATATTTATGGTGGAATTCTACATTATGTGCATATTTGATTTATTTTATATAACATGAAGATAAGGAATCTGCGTTTTTGGAACGTGACTTGCTCCATCTTTGTTCCCTGCCCATGGAAGGGGCTTGGAACTGAAATCCCTTTCAACCCAAACCATTCCAGGAATAAAATCCCGGATTTTGCGAACAAAATTTCTTAGTCCTTGCCCTGGGAGGGCAAGAACCCGTTCTTAGGAACAAAAACCTCGCCCTCCTTTTGGGATTTGCTGATGGAGCCTGGAATAAAAACCCTCCAGCGCCGAGCAGAACTTTCGGATCTCCTTGGCGGAAAAAAACCAAGTTGATTTTGGCTTTTTTGGTGGTTTTTTTTTTATTTTTTTTTAACTCCTTCTCACTTCCCCTTCTCTGTTTTTGCTGCGCCCAAGCCTCTGAACGCAACCCAGGCCTTCGGGCCCAACCTGAGGTACCTCGTGAGGTGGCGGCGGCGCGACCCCCGCGGGAGCTGGCACAACGAGACGGTGCGGGGCGCGCGGCACGTGGTGTGGAACACGCCCGTCTACGTCCCCTACGAGATCAAGGTGCAGGCCGAGAACGACTTCGGCAGAGCCCCGGAGCCCGACACCTACATCGGATACTCCGGGGAGGACTGTGAGTGTCCCCTCGGCTGCAGGAGGGGTTTTGGGGGTGACCCCCCCCCAAGCGAGGGGTTTGCGTGGTTTGGGATGAAAATCCAGTCTCGGTTTGGGCAAGTAGGGCTGGGATGCTTCACTCCTGGTGTCTCCACACGGTGGAAGCTGCAGAAAGGAGGTGAAATCGCAACTGGACCAAATCGAACAAATTCTGGTTAAAAATATGGAAATTAGGGGTTTTTTTGGAACTTTGGGGTCCGACTTTAGGACAGGTGAGGCAGGAAAGGGTTGGATGTGCTGGAGTCCCTCACCTGGAGAGGGAGGTGAGCCAGACCCTTCCCTGCAGCAGGAATTTCTGCTTTTAGCTGGGTCGGGAATGTTCTCCTGATGGCTGGAGGAGTGAAATCAGATTTATTTTCTTCCCATGGAGCCATGGTAGGGCTGCTGCTCATGGGATTTATGATGGGAAAACCACAGCAGGGATTGTCCAGCTGTCCATCTGTCCAAGCTCCAGGGTCATTCCAGGTTCCTAATGACCACTCCACTTTATCCCTGCCCACCCAGATCCCAAGGCTGCGCCCACGGATGTCAGGATCAGAGTCTTAAACAGCACAGCCATAGCTCTGACCTGGACCCGGGTGCACCTGGACACCATCCAGGGACAGCTCAAGGAGTACCGAGTGAGCAAATCCCAAATTCCCCAATCCCAAATCCCCGCCCAGCACTGACCATTAACACAGCTAAACCTCCCAAAATTCCTGGCTGGCTCCCAGGGATGGAGCTGCTGAGCGTGGGGATGACAGAAAACTTCCTTTGGTCACCAGGAGCCTTTGGGTTTGGGGCAGCGCCAAGGATTTGCTCTTTGGAATGTCAGGATGGGGTTGGTGTTGCTTCCTCTGGGCTTGGCTGCAGGATTTGGGATGCTCCAAGAAGACAAGGAAGGTTTGGGGTGGTCCTGGCCACGAAACAAAGGGGCTCTGAGGGAGTGACCCCAGCCAGGTCAGGTTTTGTGTCATCCCCAAAATACTGACAGTGATTTTTACTGATCAACAACCCCTAAACCTGCGGCAGGACTAACTGGGCACCAAAGCCAGTGTGGATCCGTGCTTTTCCAGATCTTTCCGGGCTTATATTGTGTATTTATCTGTCTTTCCGGACTTATATCTAATATTTAATATTTGCTGCTGATGCACAGAGGATGGAACCGTTCAAACCAAGCCAAGCTCTGAGCAGGGCCCTGCCCTGGGCATTAAAACATTCCCAAAACTTCAAAATTCCGGCAAAGAACCCCAGCGTTCCCAATCCGATCATCTACTGATCATCTTTTCCTGGTTCTGGGGGATTTTCTGAGTGGATTCTTGTTTCTGCATGAAATAGGATTTACAGTCAGGAGCTCGAATGGGAGATTTCCCAAATTCAGGCTTTTATTCGTGCCTGGGTGTGTCCCATCTTTCCTTGTCCACCACTACTCCAAGTGGAAAGGGAGAATCACTCGGATTTTAATCCTCGGGAGTTAGGAACAGCTTTAGTCTGAGCTCAGTGGTTTTGGGAAGCTCTTAACCCCCTCCTTAGCCTCTTCCTCAGGTAACACCCCTGATTTTTCCTCATGGAGCTCCACTAATTCCCCTAAAAACTCCCACAGCCTCGAGCCACGTTTGGAGGAAAAACTCTGCTTTTTAACACCTAAAAACCCCCCAAAAAACCCGTGATTAAACGGGGGAAAAAACTTCACCTGGCCTGCCTGTCTCTTGAAGGCCTATTTCTGGAGAGACAGCAGCTTGCTGAAGAACCTGTGGGTCTCCAAAAAACGGCAGTTTGTGAGTTTTCCTGGAGACCGCAACCGGGGCACCGTGTCCCGGCTGTTCCCCTACAGCAACTACAAGCTGGAGATGGTGGTGACCAACGGGCGCGGGGACGGGCCCCGCAGCGAAATGAAGGAATTCCCCACCCCCGAAGGAGGTATGTTCCCACTGGGAATCTTTTTTTCCCGCTGGGAGAGGTCTGGGTGGAGCAGAGGAGTGGTTTTGGGTGAGCGTCACCCGGGCGATGTCGCTGGTGGAGTTGGGTCCTGAGCCCTTTCAGCATTCCCAAAAATCCCTGTCAGGTGCTCTGGACGCTTCAGCTAAGAAAATTTTGGGCTGAACAAGAGGAATATTTGTAAAAGCCTTGCCCAGGCACAGCTCAGTGCCCTTGATTTGCTGCCTGGGCCTTGAATGTCCCTGAGCCGCGGTTTGGAGACGTGGCAGTGGTTGGATCCATCCTGGAAAAAGCCGGAAAACCTTCCCAGGACCTTCAGGAATCACTGATTCCCCTGCCAGGCTTTTAAGGCAAGAACACCTCGTTCTTGTGTCAAGGATGAACTCGAAGGTTTAATTTTGTCGCTGGCACAGGAGCTATTTATAGACACGCCGATAATTCCGAGTTGGAGCCGCAATTCCAACGGCTGGAAGTGACTTTTCCTACAGCACAGCAGGGAATTCAGGCACGGAAGGTCACAAAAATGCAAGAAAAGATTTGCAAGTCTTCCCTCAAAATATTTTGGGGTCTCCCCTTTTCTCTTCCCATCCCATCCTGGTGTCTTCCGGCGCTGCTTCTTCCTTCCCAGTTCCTCGGGAAAATCCTGATTTTTAAAGGATTTTCTGTGGATAATTGAGGTTGTTTCAGAAGGAAGGGTTGATTCCTGTAGGTTTTGCAGGCAGGGGAGTTGTGACCCTATTTCTGTGGGATTTGGGGTGGCTTTGGACATTTGGGGTGAAGATAAGGACCTGTGGGTGGCGTTAATTAATAATTACAGCGGATTTTAATCTCATCACAGGGAAAATGCAGATTTTAATTTTTTCCTACACCACCAAGCCCTTTTATCGACTCAAACTGACATTGAGGAGGCTGAAGGATATCCTGAACAACTAAAAATAAATCCCTGAGCTCTCCCATCGCTCTTCCCTCCAACTAAGACACCGCAATTAGGAGGAAATTAGGAGAATAATTTAACTCCAGGCTGGATAATTCTTTCCTTCCTTCAGTAGTTAAAGCAGCAATAATCCCAAACATTCCTTAGGGTGAGGAGCAGCAGGCAGCAGCTCCCTGGGGGAGATCTCTGGAATTCTGCTTCCCAGAGATTTTTTGGGATAAGAGAAGCCCCTTTTGGGGGTTCTAAGGGGGGAATCTTTGGGATGAAAACTTTGGGATGGGAGTGGGTTGTGAGGAAGGTCAGGAAATTTGGATCCAAGAGAAGTGGAGCTGGAGTTAGAGAAGTTTTGGGATGCTTTTTATGCTTCTGAGAGAAATCTTTGGGATGAGTGGGGGGTGTAAGGAAGGTTGGGAAATTTGGGTCCAGGAGGAGAAGGAGGGTTGGAGTAGAGAGAAGTTTTTGGGATATTTTTTGCACTTTTAAGGGAGAAATTTTTGGGATGAAAACCTTGGCACGGGTGAGGGGTGTAAGGAAGGTCGGGAAATTTGGGTCCAGGACGAGAAGTAAGGCTGGAGTTAACAGAAGTTTTTTTGAAACTTTTTGTGGTTCTAAGGGAGAAATTTTCTGGATATCTCTCCAGGTGAAACCACGACNTTTTTTGGATATTTTTTGTGTTTCTAAGGGAGAAATCTTTGGGATTAAAATCCTGGGATGGGATGGGGGTGTAAGGAAGGTCAGGAAATTTGGGTCCAACAGGAGAAGCGGGACTGGAGCTGCATTCCAGCTCTGCTTCCATGGCCTCACCAGAGGATCCCACAGGATTTGGATCACACCAGCACTGCTCTGCTTTTCCTCCCTGCTGAAAACCCCACCTGGCTCAGGGTTTTTGGGATAAATCCGTGTGTGATCCATCCAGGGTGTATCTGTGTGGGAATTTTGGAGTCTCCAGGGCGTGGCCCAGGTTCGTTGCCCCACGTGTGTTTTCTCCTCTCTCCCCTCTCCTCCCCGCTCCTCTCCAAGTGCCCAGCCCCCCCAGGTACCTGCGGATCCGACAGCCCAACCTGGAAATCATCAACCTGGAGTGGGATCACCCCGAGCATCCCAACGGGATCATCACGGGATACACCCTCCGGTACCAGCCCTGTACGTCCCGCGTCTTCTTCCCGGTGATAAATCAGGAAATCCTTCCCTTCCCGCTTCCTGCCAGGGCAGGGAGATCCATGAGGAGCTGGAGACTTCCATGGTGGGATAAACTGGTGTTGGGAGGGGTCCTGGCCATCTGCAGGGGGGGGTGGCGAGTGCTCAGCAGCTCCCCAGACTCAGTTTTTGGAAGGATTTGGTTTTATCTCAGATTTAGGAGGATTTTAGGCGCAGCCTGAGGCGTTTTTGTGCTCACCCCACATGAGTTGGAGGAGGTGATGCCCAGAGCCTGGAGGTCCCTGAGCCTTCTCTGCCCACCTGAAGGGTCCCCCCAGCAGGTCCCCAGCCAGGCTGTCCCCAAGTGCCCCAAACTGGGTTTATTGAACAGCTCTGAGCCCCACTGTGACCCCAGTGAGCCTTTCCGGGGGGAGGGGACAACCTGGAGACATCTGCACCTAAACAAGGCTCAGCAGCTCCCCAGACTCCATTTCCGAGGGGAGATCAGCTGGATCTTGGATTTAGGAAGATTTTAGGTGCAGCCAGAGTAACTTTTGTGCTCATCCAAACACAAGATTTAGGAATTCATACCCCAGAGCCTGGGGAAGTCGAGAGCACCTGAAGGTCCCCCCCAGCAGGTCCCCAAGCCAGAGTGTCACCAAGCCCAGCCACGTTCAAGAGCAGCTCTGAACCCCACAGTGACCCCACAATGA
>VZTT01037602.1:0-13470 GCA_013400855.1 Buphagus erythrorhynchus | reverse complement strand
AGGGCCATCCTCAGCGCTGGAAAGCATCTGGGATTAAAACTTCCCAGCACTCCCTGGCATGAACTGAGCAGCTTTTTATCTTCTCCCCCAGAAAACTCCTCCGTGTGTTTTTGGCAGTGAGGTTGTGCCATCTCTCCAGGCACCCTGGATGCCACGTCTCTCTGTTCTGGGGACTCCGAATTTCCCACCACAGGCGTGGGCTGCTCCACACTAAGGGCTGGGAACATTCTCGGGCTTCTTTAGCTTTAGGACGAGAGGAGCCTGAGCATCTCTGGGTATCTTTACGCCGTGCCTTGAGCCCACCTGGAGTTTCTGACAGCGCTCAGCCTCTCAGACCGCTCCTGCAGACACGGAGCCTGGCTGAAGCCGCAGCCCTGGTGCGCCCAGAGCCGCACAGGCTTCCCCAGCCCGCACACACCCCCGCACTCACACGAGGCCTGGCCACGCACACCTCAGCCCTGACCTGCTGCAGCCCCAGCTCTTCCAGCCCCGAATGCCGGCCGGCGCAGCTCACCGGGCTGGCCCGGGCTGCGGCAGCAGCCGGGGATGCTCCGGGAGCCGCGGGGCTCGGAGCCAGGCGGACAGCGCTGGGGGCTGGCCCCGGTGAGCTGGGCACGGCGGCTGGGGGGCTGCCCCTGTGTGCCACCCTGGTGATTTGCAATCCACTCACTGTTGTAGCTGCTGCCGCTGCCAGTCTCTGCCGGCGCCGTGCCTTGAGGAATCGGCCCTTCCGAGGCGGCCCTCCCTGACAGTGAATGGGAGGAGAAAAAAAAAGAGGGGGGGGAGGGAGGGGAGGGGAAAGGAGGAGACATGGGAGGACGAAAGATGGTCAGAAAAGGGAGAGGGAAGAGTCTTTAACTGAGCTTTGAGTGGCTGGCGCATCCTAAGAGCTGTCGGGGCTGGAGGCACAGGGGGAGCATCCCCGTGGCCTCGCTGCTCGGCTCCTCCGGCCGTCCTGCCACGCCGGGCTCGCACGTCGGAAGGAAGGATCACCACACCCTGTTATGTCTTACTGCTTACAGCTAACAGGGGGCTCAGTCCCTTGGCCAAATCCGTCCGGAGCCCTGCCTTCTCTCGGTCAGCGCATTCGCTCCTCTCCATCCTTGTGCAGCCTCTCCCCCCTGCACACACAGCCAGCCACCCTCGGCAGGGCGTGGGCACCGACCCCGGGGGCACATCCCCATCCCGGGCCGGTGTGGGGTGTCCCATGACTGCTCCTCAGCCACCTGCAGCCTGCAGGAGCCCCGGGACGAGGGGCTCGGTGGCCGGATTTGTGCCGGGTGCATGCGGGAGGATCCTCCTGCCCGGGAGGAAGGCGTGGCAGTGACAGCAGTGGAACCTCTCCCGTGGCACAGGAGCAAAACGCCCAGCAAAGCCACCTACCGTCCAGAGGGGACTTCTCCTCCGCGTTCTTGTCCTCCTCGGCCAGCATGACCTCCTCTGCAATAGGAGAACGGGCAGGGTCAGCTCAGGATCCTCCCAGCCCTGCCCTGACCCGGCGGGTGTGGCAGCAGTGCTTGTCCCTGTGCCACCCACCCATTCCTGTGCCACCCACCCATCCCGGTGTCACCCACCCATCCCTGTGCCACCCACCCATCCCGGTGCCACCCACCCATCCCGGTGTCACCCACCCACCCCGGTGTCACCCACCCGCCCCTGGCAGAGCCTGCAGAGGAGTTCGTGCCTCAGGGATGTGTTCCTCAGCCCGTGTCCCTCTGGCACAGGGGGAAGATTCCAAACAAACCAATTCCTCCATGAGATCCACCCCTCCTCACAACCACCCTCTGCGGGCTCTTCCCCAGCTCTCACCCCCAGGGCAGCTCTGCAGACCAAGGGGCTTCCTCCAGACCAGGCAGGAGCACAAGTCCCCACAAAGTCCCCACATGGTCCCTCATGGCCGTCCACACTGGAGACAGTGTGGGAAAGATGCTGCACACCCATCACTGCTCTTTTGTCTCCAAAAAATCAGGATTCAGCCATGGGGAGCAGAGTGGTGGCACAGGGTGAGAGCAGCAGGGCCACACGGCAGGAGACTCGCTGTCACCACAGAGCCATCACATCAAACCTTTGTCCAAATAAAATCCAAGTTTTCCATGGGGGAGTTCTGCCTGTCTCACTGATTGCAACACCACCCTTCCATTCCTCTGCAAGTCATCTCCAAAATACCACCTTGCACTTGCCTAAACTAAAAAAAATATCAGGAAACACTAAAAACCAACCTCTTAAAATGGAATAATTTTTATCTGTGTGAAAGACAACCCAATTTCCTGAGGTTTCCAGGGCACTGCCACCCCCCTGGCCAGTTTGCAGTGCTGTGCCAATATTTGAGACCACACTCAGAACCACAGATTTTTAGTTTGCTGCTGGAAACTGATGTAGGGATCTGCTAAAGGACAACCCAAAGCAAACAAAACATTGAGTTGGCAGCTGGTAAACTCCACACTTCCTTCTATTCTTATAAATGGCAGATTCACATGCCTGTAATTCCATCGAAGTGATTTGGGCTCTTACTAAAACATCTGACACAGTGTTCCCACCAAATTTTGCTTTAAAGTCAGTTTAAGCCAGTCTAGATAGAAGAGTAACTTCAGAAAAATAAATACAAACAAACCAGAGGCCAAACATCAAAGTGTGTAGCTGAGAGCTGTCTAGAAGGATCCCAGAGGGATCAGCCTTATATAAGCCTATATAAGCCACACAAGCCTTATATAATCTCTTTATTAATCATCTGGGAGAGAGAGGGAATGATACTTTAATAAGACAGCAAATTGAGAAGGCTGAAAAATAATACCAAGGACTGAGGAATGCTGGAAACCCAAGCAGATGGGAAAGAAATGCAAAAGTGCAAAGTAATGCACCAGAGATGTGAAAGAAAGGAGAGCTGAGAGGGTTAAAAAAGTCAGAGGAGCTCAAAGCTGCACTTTAAAAGGTATAAAGTCCTTCCAAAAACCCACAAGTCGTGCCTGCAATTCCCACCTACAATTCAGGTGTTTTTCAAGTCTTCTTAAGACAGGTCAGAAGAGTGAAATGGGCTTTTTTAGACAGGTCAAGAGACTTCTCTGACCAACCAGCACCTCAGACCAAAAGGTTCTTCTGAAGTCCTCCCCAGGGAAAGCTGTACTGATGTTCAGGGGCTAAAATATGGGAGGGATGAAATGGCAATTCCCAGTCTGAGTGCCCTGAAACACAAGGAAGGGATGGGTTAGGCAGGGAGACCCTTCCCAAAGGCTGCTGCTGTACTGGAGTCTCACCTAGAAATTCCTCTTACAAGACAATCCTGCAAACCTTTGCCCCAAATTCAGGGTCCTGAACGGTGCCCAAACAAATCTCTATCCAAAAACACAGCTGGGCTCAGTTTTGCTGTTCCTTTAAAATAACCCAACCCTATTTCACCTCTGAAATTCCCTCAAGCCTCGCTCTCCTCCTGCAGTGTTCCAGGTTCTCTCCCTTGATAACTATTCCTGTCTGCCTCGTGTCCTCTGGGAATCCAAAGGACCACAGCTACCTACCCCAGGAGGTTTTTAAGGCTAAAAAGAGAGCTCAGCAGGGCACTGAGCACTGCTGGGACGGGTTTCTAACCATCCTGAACAGAGCCTCAGGAGCTGCTTTGCCTTTAGTCATCTCTAACAGAGCCTGGAAGGAGATAATTGGGTACCTGAAAAAGCCCCCAAAAACGGTGCCTCTGCATTAGGAGAAACGTTCAGCAGAGAGATGGGGCCAGATCAGCAATTCTGAGCCTCCAAACAAAGGCTCAAGGGCTTTGCCAGGGTATCAGAGCCAGGGGTGTCTTGGCAGCAAGAGGAATTTTTGATCATTAAGTGCTGGGTGTGACTGGGCTGGAAATAAAGGCAAAGCAGCTGAGAAGGTTGTGCCCCTTCTTCTCTTTGGGGTGGGGAGAGAGGACACTGGGGGCTCAAAGGAGCAGCAGGTTACTGGAAATAACTCACACTCAACAGGCAACAGAGGTGAGGAAAAACAAAGACTAAATGAATTTAATTTCTGGCTGGGTAAATAGAAAAAGCTGATAAAAATGCAGCCCTCAGAAGTGGCTGTCACACTCTCCCAGGGAACTCTGCTTTGTCTCTGTGGCAATTCCCCTGCCTTGGCATCTCACATGGGGTTCATTGCTGGAGGTGTCTGTCCCCATCCCTACCCAGGGGCCCAGGGCTCTGTTCCTCTGAAAAACCTGAACTTCAGAAAGCTCTGTCGTGCCAAGAGATGGCCTTGAAATTACAGAGGGCTGGGAGAGAGAGGTGAAACCATTCCCAAAGCCTGGCACTCCAGGAGAACAGCAGCACTCCAGTTTTGTGTGAAAAAGGTGGATTTGGAAAGAATTAAAATGCAAAAGATGTGAAACTTGATTAGGCCTGAACAGGAAGACTGAGTGTCTGAGCAAAGTGTTTTCCAAATGATTCACATCCTTGTAAGATAAGAGAAACATCTTCAAAAGAATTGTTGTGGGCTTATAAGCTCTTTACTCTGTGTGGAGAGCTTGTAGTTCCCTGTTCTCCAAAAATTCCAGCCTTGGAGTTCCTGCAGTTCTGCAGAGTTTAGTGAAGAAAGCAGCAGGGGCAAAATCATTTGCATGGATTGCATTGCTTGGCTTCCTCACTTTTTAATTCCTCTGGAAAGCACAACTGCCTTCAAACCGAAGGAGGGCAGGGCTGGATGGGATATTGGGCAGGAATTGTTCCCTGGCAGGGTGGGCAGGGCTGGCACACGGTGCCCAGAGCAGCTGTGGCTGCCCCTGGATCCCTGGCAGTGCCCAAGGCCGGGATGGATGAGGCTTCCACACCAAACCAGTCTGGGAATCTGAGATAATTCAAATTGCAGACATTAATGGGAAACATTAAAGACATTTCAGAGTGGTCAACGAGCAATAACCATGATGTTAAATTAAAATTATTGTTGACTGAGGGGAGTTTGGGCACACATAAAGGAGTGATTTTAGTCACTCACCCTTCCCTTGGTGCTAAAACAATCCTTGAGGTAAAAACCTGAGCACTACAAGGACAAGGGCACCTCTTGTCCAGCTCCAGCAGCTACACAGAATATGTGAAAAATGATAGAGCAAAAACCATCTAGGGATTAAGACATCATTTTATGAAGCATTGGAATGCAGCTTTCCACTCTTCCTGCTTTGCATCAAAAATAAATGAGGGGGGAAAAAACCAAACAATCCAAATGCTCAGGGAGGATATTAGAAATATTGGAAACCTGGTGAGGCTTCCAGAGGAAGAGAGGGGATTGGGCTGATTCGTTCTGGGTGCACTAGAGCAGGAAAAAATAAGATGAAACAAGGTAGAGGGAGATTAGAGAAAGAAAAGTAATTAAAAGAACTGAATTTTTCCTCTTGCTGCACCAAGGCAATGGATTTCAAGTGAGGGCAGGACACAGCTGGGTGGGGTTGGTTTAGTTTTTAAAATCAAACTGAGTGTTAACATGTGGCACTCTTTGCTCCAGGAGTCAACGAGGTCAAGGCTGGCAGAAGGATTTAAAAACAATTAGACAGTCCCGGGAATAACGACCAAATCCTCCAGAGCTCCATTAGAGCAGAATCCCAGGAGTTTCTGCTCTTCCCTTTATGCAAACAGCTCCTGCCTGGGGCTGCTGCAGGGCATTTCTGTCCACTTCTGTCTGTCCTCCCTGGCTGTATCTGCCCTCTGAATGCTGCACAAGGAATTCCAGATCATTGCCGAGCTGAAATCCCCAAAACAGACCTGGGAAATCCCTGGCGACGGCACAGTCCCAGTTTTCAGTGCCTCTCTCCTAAAGCCTGGATTCTCTGCTTTGCCTTCACGCTGCATTTTTATTCAAAGATTTTATTAACACAGCTAAGCTGATTTTAATTACTGTTATTATTCAGCTGTACTAGGGGGCTCTTTTATATTCCTATTGTATTCTCAACAATGCCTTTCCAGAGTATTTTTAACATTCCCTGATTCAGCTCTTTTGCATGCACTTCCCTTTTCCACAAAACCTTCTGGATCGTGTGTTATTAGGCTAAGAAAATGTGCATTTTCCAGCAGTTTCACTCGAGATTGGTGTGGCATTTATTCAGCCCTAGCAACAAAGAAATGGGAGAGCCAGGAATTCCCACAGGGATGGGAATTGGAGCAGAGGTTGACTGTACATTTTATAATTTCCCCATCCCAAGTTGCTCACAAGTTCAGCTGGTGATGGGCAGAGCAGGCCCCAGAGTGACACAAAGCCACCCTCAACCCTGCAGGGGAACTCTCAGCTCTGTTTTATTGATGGAGATCAGGAGTTAGAGACCAAAAATCACCAAAAGCCTTAAAAGCAAGTCAGGATGAGGAAGGAAGCCCAGAGAACCCTGCTCCAGCCACTGGGCAAGCCAGGAATTAATCTGAGTTTGAGGCTGCACAAAAGCTGTAAACTAATGAGAAGACAAATTCTAAATGGAAAGGAAAGGGAATTCTTTATTTTCTGATTCCCCCAGAAGCACAGAATGAAGGGTGGCTGCCTGAGTTGCTGCTGAACAGTCACGGTGAATAAACGTCTGACAACACAAGTGGCCCTCAATTGTCACCCGGTGCAGTGCTACAAGAAATAATGGGTTTAAAGCACCACATAAACTGCTGATATTTCTATTTTACATTTCAGTTGTAAAGAGCAATGATGAAGCTGATCTGTCTAAAATGGCAGCCAGGAATCAATTTGAGAAACCAGCACTTTTTTTCCTCCCCATCATTGTTTTAAAAGGCCTTTTCACTTGGCTCAGACATTGAAAAGCAAGCAAGGAGGAAATTACCCCCTCGTTTGCTTGGTGCTGCATGAAAGAATTGACTGTGGTTATGTCAATATATAAATATCAGCTCCTCCAGGAGGCAGGAAGGTTATTGGCAATCGTTGCAGTCTGATAAAAATGCTATTTTCTGTTAAATTAATGTGTCTGGGTCCTGGTTAAAGTTGCTCATGCCTTGCAATAAAGAGCAACGTTCAGTTCCAGTGTTTATAAAGCAATGTTAATACGGGCTGGGGGGAGTTCTGTGCAAGTGATCTTTGCAGCTCATAAAAAACGGCACTAGGCTGGGTTTCACCAGCAAAGAAAGAAAGGCTGAGAAACCACCTGGGGCAGTTACAATGGTTACAATGCAAAGATGTGCCCCAAAGTCTGTATTCTGTCACCAGCTGTTAAACCAGGTATGGCAGTGATCCTGGTCTCTGTGGAGATATCCTCTGCTCATGGGCCAGCTGTTAAACCAGCTGGGGCAGTGTTCTTTATCTTTCCCACAGCCCAGCCTTCCTCCAGGAGATATCTCCTGTTAATGGGCCATGGAGTCCCAGTGCATGGCTGATAAAATTCCATCATCCCATTGGGAGATGCTCCACCCAGGGGGAGGAGCCAAGCATTTCCTACCCAGATCAAATCTGAGATTTGGAACATCAGAGCAGCCTTTTCCCACTGGATCCCAGAGGACAAGAGCTACCAGACCTTTCTACAGGATCACTACTTCAACAAGAGCACTTCATCTGGACTGCTCCCACCACCCTATCTAATGGGGTGTCAGGCTGTATTCTGACTCTATCAGTGCTTTTCTTTTCTACTATTGTATGCATTTTAGTTTTTTCCCTATTAAATTGTATTTCTGACTTGGAGCCTCTTACTGGTTTTGCTTTCAAACCAGAACGGGCAGGGAGTAAGGAAAACAGCAATTACTTATGGAAGGGAACTGTTCCCCTCTGTGCAGGCTTTGGGCACTCGATCACTTTTTATATTATCCCGTGGCAGGACAATTGCTTTGATCTCAGCAGTAAAGTTGGCTCAGCTCCTTTAGTTTTGCTCAAACTAAACCGAGATCTTTTTGCAATAACTTTGGTGCAAACACTCAGAATGAATTCCAACAAAACCAGTGAGTGCTGGCTGGGCCCTCCCCAGGCTTGGCCACACCAAGGACTGTGGTAACTGTAAATAAGACTGATAGTACTGAAGATTTAATTAGCATATGCAGTTTGATAACCAAGATGCCTTGGCAAGAGCAAACAGAGCTTTGAAGATTACAAGGAGATTGGATCAAGTCTGGCAGACAGGAAAGAAGATTTAACTAAGTAGAAATGTAAAGTTTGTCTGTGTGATGTTTAACCCAATGAATATAGTAAAAAATTCCTTAAAATGATATATAAGCATGTGTAGCTCACAGTAAATTTGGATTCTGATCACAATCAGTAGTCCCCATCTCTGTCTCAATCATCCATAAAGGACTAATTCTGGAGCCCATCAACAGACCCCACTTGCCCCAGGACACACCCAAGGAAGCCCAGGGGATCCCTGCTCACCTGCTTTGAAGATCCACTCCAGGTACCCGTTGAGCTCCCTCTCGATCTGCTGCTGCCTGCGGAGCTTCAGGAACGCCCGGCGGTTCTCCACCCGCTCCCGCTCCTTGGCAAATTCCCTGGGGGAGAGAGGAGAGGCAAAACCCATCACAGGCAGGCACGCAGCCCTCCCTCAGCCTTCCAGAGGGGTTCGGGAGCCTGTGGAGCTCAGGATGGGAGGAGGGGGTGGGATCCACAGCAAGGGACTTGTTGTTGTCCAACAAATTATTCCTCAGTGCTCCTCTGCCTCTCTCATCCTGAAAAAGAGCTGAAAAATTCCATGTGCGTGCACCACAGCCAGTCATGAAACACAGATTATCATCCTCAATGCTAAAAACCACCTCCAGCTCTCCCCACAGCACAATCTCCTCTAGAAGAGGAGGAAGAAGACAATCTCGAGATTGTCACAGGCATGAGCACCTTTCTAAAGGGATCTGCTCTTCCCTGTCAGCCTTTCTTCAAGTTTTCCCAGGCTTTTGGTGATTGTTACACAAATCAAATGAGAACTGAGTGGGGATGGCTTGAGGTGAAATAGCCCAGATGTCCTGGGTTGGGGGTAAAAATGATCCTGCTATTTGCTAAAATCCCAGGGAAAGCAAGAATCTGGATATCAGCACTAGAACAGGGCTGGCAGAAAGGAAAGGTCATCCAACCATCACAGAAACCATGTCCAAGTACATCCTGCTGGTCTAGCTTGAAATGAAGGTGACAAAAAAGTGCAACCACCAGCCTGACAACTCACACTGGGGCCTTCCCCAAGGTAATTGCTGGCACCTCTGGAAATTTTCTGGTTTTCTGGACACATGAAGGTGTCCAGCTGCTGTTTATGGAGCTCTGAGGCAGGCCCTGCAATCCCTGTTTTAAGCACACACTGGAGTGTCTCCCACAAGAGCCTTGTGTGGATAAATGTGGGATCATGAGGCATCAGTCCCCCAACACACCTTAACTCTTCTGTGTCCTTCACACCTTCAGTTAATTAATTAACTAACTAATGATTTTTACTAAAATCCCACCTAACCAGCTCATCAAAAGCCAGCAAGGAGCAGGAGCTGGGAGAAGGGTGGAAGAACTGGGGGGAAAAGGAGCTCCAAGTGCCAGGGACAGCTTTGCATTCACAATCTGCAGCTGCTCCTTCAAAGGTGCCACTTTTCCTTCATTTGGAGCAATGTGACCCACAGAGAAGGGACTGAGGGAGGACCCAGCACTGATGGGAGAACTGAGCTGGAATCTTCATTTTGGCAGCACATGCCAGGCTCCTGACTCCCCTCTCCTGTCCCCCCTGCCAGGACAGCCCCTGACCTATCCTTGGAACAGAGGGAGTCAGAACTCTGAGCTGACAGCTCCTCCTTGGCACTCAGCACATCCCAGGGTGATCCAAGACCCTGCCAGCTGGGTCACCCCTCTTCCCTTTCCATGCTCCCATTCCTGCTTCAGCCCCTGCTGCCTGGAGCCAGGAACCTTCCTGCAGTCTGGATTTGTGTCTGGAGCAGGAATGAGATCACATGGCATGAGGTGACAATGTGTATTTCATTTTTTAGGCGTGGGATTCTGGGCTTGCATCAGCACAGATTTCCCAAAGGAGGACACAACAGCAGTGGGAAGTTTCCTGGAGGAGCCCCGAGGGCAGGAAGGACAGCAGATGAGCCATGGCACTGCTCCCTCACCCCTCAGGAGCAGCAAAGGGAGAGCTCTCCTTGCAGAGCTTTTCATCTTCTGCCAGGTCCTGTCTGGCCTGAGGACAGTGAAAGTTACCCAGGACTTGTCCCTTTTATCACAACTTTATATTGCAGAGTCACAAAACAGAAAGGGCCCACAAGGATCAGAGTCCAAAATCTCAAGTGGAAGGTCTGTACTTTGAAAGTGCAAGAAAATGAGGGGGAAACTGCTGGAAGCTGCAAACCTTCAGCAGTTTCTGTACAGATCTCCCAAGGCACCAGTGAGGTTAAAGCCACCCGTGCCCTCTGCTCCCTGGAACTGGCAGCTTTGGCCACCACAGGATCCCAGGATGGTTTGGGTTGGAAGGGACATTAAAGCCCATCCAGTGCCACCCCTGCCACTGTCCCAGGTTTCTCCAAGCCCCAGTGTCCAACCTGGCCTTGGGCACTGCCAGGGATCCAGGGGCAGCCACAGCTGCTCTGGGCACCCTGTGCCAGCCCTGCCCACCCTGCCAGGGAACAATTCCTGCCCAATATCCCATCCAGCCCTGCCCTCTGGCAGTTTAAAGCCATTCCCTGTGTCCTGGCACTCCAGACCCCTGTAAATTGTCTCTCTCCATCTTTCCTGCAGCTCCTTCAGGCTCTGCAAGGTCACACTGAGGTCACCCCAAAGCTTCTCCTCTCCAGGTGAACAATCCCAGAGCTGCTCCATCCTCTGATCCCCCTGGTGCCTCCTCTGGATCTCTCCAGCAGCTCCAGCTCCTTCCTGTGCTGGTCCCAGGGCTGGGGCAGCTCTGCAGGTGGGGTCTCACCTGAGCCCAGGGGCAGAGGGGCAGAATCCCCCCTCCCCTGCTGCCCAGGGTGGGCTCAGCCCAGGGCAGGGGGTTCAGGGCTGGGGCAGGTCCAGCTCTCCCCCACAGCACCCCCAGGTCCCTCTCCCAGGGCTGCTCCATCTGCTCATCCCAGCCTGGGCTGATCCCAGGGGCTCTCCTGACCCAGGGGCAGCTCCAGCACTGGTGGAACCCCCTGAGGTTCCTGTGGCCACTGCTCAGGTTTGTCCAGGTCCTTGTGCAGGCACTGCTGTAGAAGTTGGGATGTAACTTCAGGAGAAGGCAGTTCCTTTGGTCTCTGTCCATTAAATTCCTTCTGAATGCTCCAGAGCTGCTGCACAATCAGGTTCAAGACTGGAGGGTCTTGATTTAGGATCTTCCTGGTGAAAGGAGCTCCACTTGTTCTTTCTCATTTCAGGAGGTTTGGTGAAGCTGGGACTTGTTAAAAAGAGGGTTTTCTATATGAAATTAAATAATAAACGATGTGTGTCTCTTGCACTACATCCATCACCATTCAGGAACTGAAATATTCCCCATTTGCTGCAACTGGAAAACTCCCAGAATTTCCCTTTGAGAGCTCTTCAACAAATTTCAGAACACATTCAAAGAAATGGGCAGAAATTATATCAAAATGCCATATTTCATCTAAAAATATTTCGACTGAAGTTTCCCTGCCAGCTCCAAATGAAAACACAGAGAGCCCCATGGGAAGGGTTGGGAGCAGTAAATAGGTTTCCTCTTTTATTCAGCATAATTCCCATTTATGCCATTGACTTGCAAAAATCTCCCAAATCACCAGAAAGGAAAATCCTGAGCAGAAATTTGCTGCTTTCTGCCCAGTTTTGCCTCCAGGATTTTTTTCAGAGCTGGTTTTCCACCCTTTGGCCAGTTCTGGGATGTGTAGTGATGTTTTTTGTGAGGCTGGAGAGGTCTCAGCACAGCAAAGCTGTGGCTGCCCCTGGATCCCTGGAATGTCCCAGGCCAGGCTGGATGGGGTTTGGAGCAGCCTGGCACAGTGGAAGGTGTCCCTGCCCACCCTGTAGCTGATTCCACAGAGCCAGCAGGAACAAACAGGATTCCAAGGCAGTGCATCCATCATGGAAACCACATCCAGTCAGCCTCCACGTGTCACATTTTTCTCCTCGAGAGTGGCCGGTGCTTAATGTCACCAAGAAATGGATGGGTTGCTGCTTTCCACCTTGGTGGGTGGAGGAGTGAAATCAATCTCGGTGTGAAACGTGCACTGAAACACTGAAACAGCCACTCCAGGGCAATTCCAGAGCCCCCGGGCCACAGGAGAGACAGAGGCAGCTCCTGAACAACCACCAGGGTGAGTAAACATAATAAACTAATGAAATTCTTACAAGTACTTTATCCACGCTAGCCCTAAATTAAAAATACCGTCACACCAAAAAGGGGGGGAAAAATCAACAAACCACAGTCTTCATCTCCTAAATGTGTGATTGACTTTGTGTGTGAGAGCAGAGAGCTGGGATGGAGCATCCCAAATGCTCCTGCTGCTTTGGGTTTTATGGCACACGCCCAGGGCAGCCTGTGCGAGACTGACCGCATCCCCAAACCCCTGCGATTCAGGTTTGCTGCTCAGAAATCAGCCAGAAAAATCAGCCAGAAAAATCAGCCAGAAACGCTTCCCACTCGCGGGGAAAGGCAGGGACAGACAGACAGCACCGCTGTCATCCTACCGGTGCTGGTGATTAGCGACTCGTAATTACAGCACAGGTAATTAGCTCCTCATTGAGAGGCATCCCACGTTCAGACCTCAGGAAATCTCAGGCTTCACTCAGGAGTGGAGCTGGGGTGTTGGTGAGGAAGCAGCAGATCCTGGAAGGATTCTGCCAGCCACTCCTGGAAAGCAGCTGGGAAGAACTTTCGGAATTTCAAGTCTTCAAATTAACATTAAAAAAAATAAATAAAAAAAATCCAATGAGTTTCAGGATTGGCTTCGTCTCCAGCCTGACTACATCCAAGGAATGCATAAAGCTGAGCCTGGATAGCAGGTGACATCTCAGGAGGGAGGGGGACACCTCAGGAGACATGGGGATATCTCAGGAGACATGGGGACACCTCAGAGGGCGTAGGGACATCTCAGGAGGTGTGAGGACACCTCAAGAGACATGGGGACACCAGTCCTGCCTGGAGGAACAAGGAATGCATAAAGCTGAGCCTGGATAGCAGGTGACATCTCAGGAGGGAGGGGGACACCTCAGGAGGTGTGGGGACACCTCAGGACACATGGGGAAACCTCAGGAGATATGGGGACACCTCAGGAGATATGGGGACACTTCAGGAGGTGTGGGGACATCTCAGGAGCCATAGAGACATCTCAGCAGACATGGGGACACCTCAGAGGGCGTAGGGACATCTCAGGAGGTGTGGGGACACCAGTCCTGCGTGGAGGAACAAGGAATGCATAAAGCCAAGCCTGGATGGCAGGTGACACCTCAGGAGCCATGGGGACACCTCAGGAGTATGGGGACACCTCAGGACACAGGGGGACACCTCAGGAGACATGGGGACACCTCAGGAGTATGGGGACACCTCAGGATACAGGGGGACACCTCAGGAGCCATGGGGACATCTCAGGAGTATGGGGACACCTCAGGAGGAATGGGGACACTCAGGAGGGATGG